>JAGFZM010000007.1:1383559-1443227 GCA_017657215.1 Limnothrissa miodon | reverse complement strand
AAAATGGGGTTTTGAGGTGGGGGGTGTTGAGGTGGGTTTTGGAGGGGATGGAGAGGGGGGATGATGGGTGGGTGTTGGGGTGTGTTGAGAGGGTGTTGGTGGGGGAGTGGGGGGGTGGCAAGTCCACTTTGCGGTTTCTGCCGAGAAAATGCAGTCTAGTTTACTTTACTGTTTTCCCATGTCTCATGTGATCATTGCATTTTACCTTTCTTACATGTCTCCAGACAATAAATTATTATGATTTTTTCCTGTCTATAGAGAAAAACTGTAAGTAATTCTTTCAGCTAGACTTAACTTTCATGAGGTTTTCATGACATTTTAAGATGAAAAGCATAAAAGCACTTCTCTGACATTAAAGGCTGTCTTTTTCCTCAACAGTGGAAGATGGTTAATTTTCAAATATTTATACATCTCAGCTGAAGTGGTTCATTGAGGTTGTGCAAGCATGCACGGATAATAACTCCTCAATTTCTCAGTAGGGAGAATGCAGTGACTAAACACCAGATTTTATATCTGAAATTAGTTTGATTATCTTTTTTTCTGATGAACTGGGGATGTGTTTAACCCATGCAGTGCCATGTTACTGTTGTGCATGAATGTGTGACAATGGCAGAAATGGAAACCATTTTACTTCCCTGTCTCAAACAGTTCTGCCACTTGACATGCAGGAGAGGGAGGGAGGTCAACCATGAAGAAAAGTGCTCGGGGCACGCTGAGAATCATCTCCTACGGGGGGAGACTGGAGAGGGTTTCTCTCGGGTCACAAGCCTGTTATCCACACATCCCTTTCAAGGTAGAGTGTGCCATATCTAACATCACCTTCAGCATGATACAGCAAACCTGCAATTATAACTTGTATCATCATAAAAAAGAGAGACAGAGAGATGTCCATATGTCTATATCATTTGATTACCACACACATACTAACCATTAACTATCGGTTTATTAACTTGCATATTATTAACATTTGTGAGCCATTACAAATCAATTCTGCATGACTTTCTTTTACAAATATTGGACCATTAGCTAATAATTTCTCCAGTAGTAACTCCTAATTAATGCTTATTCATAGTAAGTTAGTTGTTATATGAATTATGATCTCAATATGGTTTGCATTAGGGGGCTTGTGAATGTTTGATACAAAGTGTTACTAAAGGTTGACATGGACAGTGTGCAAAAAAATACTGTACATGCTTTAGAAATACCACTCATTACAACAGGTATCTCAATAAAGCCACTAGAACAATGTTGTACAAAGACAAACAGCTTGCCAACTTTTGCAGCGATCTATCATCAGACCACAAAAACGGTCTGTCTCATTCAATGTATTTTTCTTTTCTTTTTTATTTTTGCAAGAATTGAGACAAACTTCATTTGCACAATACAATACAATATTCAAAATGCTGATCTAAGTATCAAGCATAAAGAAGAAAACCAAGGCTGACTTGTTTGTACTCCATCTGTAACTCACATTTAGAATACAACAAGAAAACCCCTCCAAATGTGACCAAACCTGACTTTGCTTGTCCGGGATGTAAAGGGGTAGACCTTGAAGTGACTTCTTATTTGTTCCTCGCTCTGGCAAAACAGAGACAGGGCTGTCTTGGGCTTTGGACCTGGCGTCACTCCAGCTGCTTGTCCTTTCACTGGTATTCTCCTGAAGGTACGCATGGCAGCGGCGGCAGCTCGAGCAGATGCAGAGGGCGGGGAAGGCTTTGAATGTTAATGAAATATGTCATTGTGAGTCGTCTCAGTAATTAATTGTTCACATCACATATTTGAGAGGCCACCAGGAAGCTGTCTCAGTTGCCACCACAATGCCTCCTCATTTCTCAAAAGGCTATGCCTTCAAGGCCAGGCTGGAGTGTGTCAGCTATGCAGTATTGACAAAGGAATATTAACTCTGCCAAGCATTATATTGGACAAGCATTGATATGATAATAAATGCAGACACAAGCAACATGTGAATGGACACAATGCAGATATTACTGCTGCACCATTTTGAAAAAAGGCCTAGAAAGAAATACATGCCTCCAACTCCTTTAGTTTCCACTTGGAACACGAAGAAATGGACTAATGCTGGGTAATTCCAACAAAATTATGAGCCAGATAACTACACACATCTCACAAATGCATTCAGCTCTAGATGTTGTCGGTGCCGCCTGTAACATTCTATTAAATCATAGAGCCAAATCTAACCCAAGGACAAAACCACAGATGTGGGAAAGACACCCAAGATCCCCATTATTTACGGTGCAGTCACAATCACCACTATCAATCCTAACAAAACAATACAGGATTTGGCAGTGGCCGTAGGTGATGCCAGTAACATTGGTGTGTAACTGTATATGCACTTTAGGCTTAAAGGCAATCAATAGCACTCTGCGAAAATACAATTATGAGACTAGGGGAAGATTGGAGCACAATGCTTTTTAGATCCCTGTCCAAGGTACTTGTCATATTAAATCAATAGCATTCTCAAATACAATAATCATTTAAAAAAAAAAAAACTTTTCAGCCAGGATGATAAATTAAAAATATCTGCTCTCTAGGTGACAACCTCTCAATCTGATTTCCAACTTCTTACTAATGTGTTTTGCTCAGAACCGCAGGGGCAACATTTCCTGCATCTCATATTTTATCAATGAAACTTCAGATCAACTAATCTGAACTCTAGAGACTATCTTAATTGTTTGCCTGTGAATAATAGCAATTGGAGTGAAGCGTACAAGTGTCTTAGACCACACAGCCAAATTTAGATCTGTCCTCACTCACTTTCCCTCTCTGTTTTTGTCTTTCTCTCTTGGCTGCTTTGGCTGCTGTTGATTAAAGTGTCTTCTCATGTTTTTCATGCATATTTCTCAGCACTTTGAAAAAAGGCACTTCGGAAAAGAGAATTAAGCACATGGGGGTGGGAGAACGCGTAAGAAAAAAAAGAGAGCTGTGTCTTATTTATTTTTTCCTTCTCAATTTCAGTAGACGGCGTCTGTTTTTCTTCTCTTTTTTTAATCCCAGCGGCTGATTTCTGCAGGGAGGGGTTGGCTACGCTGCTGCCTCTCATCCCTCCCTCTGCAGACACACCCGGTATTGCGCCACAGTGATAAAGATGGGAATGCAATTAAGGCTCTGATGAGGAGGCTCCACAGAGTGAAGCAAGAGAAAGTAAGAAAATGAGTCAGCCACTGCTGCAAGCGAGAAAAAAAAAACCAACCAGATAATGTGTCTATTATGCCCCGTCATGGTAAAGTAAAATATGAGCCATGCGACCCCCATTTATAGTCACTGAAACACATTGTTTTTGACCTACAGTGCCTGGGCCCATGCTGTAGGTTGCCCACAGCTCTTTTACATGTTTTATTGTTATAATTAAAGAATGGGAAGTTATTTTGCTGAAGGTCTAATGGCTGTGAAAACTGCCTGATAAATGCCTTGACCTCTTCAATGATATGCTTTGTTACCATTTCATGTGCATGTAATATAATTAAAAGAAGGTTGCATGTGTTCATTAATGTTCAAGCAGGTCTTTTTTAGAGCATTTCAGTTGTATATTTGTGTACACTATGCACATACATACATACATACATGTATATATATATATATACAATATATAGTCAAATGTATAGGATCATCTTCACCCAAACTTCTACCAAATAGATGCAGTACAGCATTTCACCTCAAATCAAAGCATAAGTATGTAAAGCAGCCTGGCTATGTGATGTCCATAATGTCTCTTTCAAGAATATGAATTTTCTTCCGCTGTCGGCAGAATTGCCTTGAAGTGCCTTCAAGGGCCTCTCGTATGAATATGGTAGCCTCCATCTCATTTGACAGTGACAACACAATGTGACAGGATTTCATAGCTCTCACACAGTTTGCCTTTGAATCTTTGACATCCATTTGGACACTGTGATGCATGCGTTATTAGCAGAAATAACCACTTTTTGATCTAAGGGAGGTGAAAGCTTGCAAGTGACTGAATGTAAAGTAGTCAGCAAGCCATTCGCCATCCAAAGATGGCTGCATTTTGTGTCCCCTTTGAATATTGCTCTACATAAGAATAACATTATTTACCATTTGAATTATTACAATTATATTTTTCTTCTCCTCCCAAGCTACACAAAATTAGTGCAAATACGTCATCAGCGATGATCTCACACATCAGATGCTATCTTCTACTAAATGCAGAATTGGATGAATATTCCTCAGACCTTGGGAAGATGATAGCACTTTTAGGGGTTCATATAAAAGTACAGATTGCACAATATGTCTGGTGGGCAAGAGAGGCCATGCTTATCACCTCTCAAGGCTGGCAGATTGGCTGGGAGCTGGCATGAGTCCTACACTCACACAGACACACAAGTGTGAATGCTGAAGAGCGGGACCTCAGAGAGCTCCTCTTTTCACACAGAAATGTGATGGAGTAGCATTTGACTTTAAAGAGGGTCCCTTTTTCGAGTGGCTTTTGTTGCCCACTTCGCACCTCCGTAGCAGCATATGAGCGCGTAGCACCATTGACAGCTGCCTGCGGGGACCTCTCCATGGTGCTGAATTCAGTCATTGTGGTGCTGAGAGAACAGTTCCCACACAGGCAGGGCTGCGTTATTGCCTCACGATGCCCAAACGCTTTTTTTTTTTTTTTTTTTTGATATTTTTTGGGGCTTTTTGACTTTTATTCGGATAGTGATAGTGGAGAGACAGACAGGAAATGAATGGAAGAGAGATGGGACAGGATCGGCAAAGGACCACAGGTCGGAATCAAACCCGGGTCGCCGGAGTCATGGCACGACGCCTTAGTCCGCTAAGCCACAGCGCCCTGCAAACTCTTACCTAATGATTAGGCCCTTTCCTATTAGAATACACAGAAAACTACAGGAGACATGAGTCCTCTGGTAAGAACTTTACAGTAGAAAGCTGTTCAAAGCTGAAATATTTGTTCAAAATATGTATTCAAATAGCAGGGTTTGTCAGGACAAGACAATCTCTTAAAGATACACAGTCTAGTTTGGAGATGTTGAAATGTCCTCTTTTCACACTGCAAACCACAAAACATAAAAAGTAAGGACGCAAAGTGAAGATATATATAATATAGGTAACAACGTAATGTTTGTCATGAATGTTATCCCAGAAATGCAGTGGAGGATTTTCGGACGACTCAGGATACATGTCGACACATGCATGTTTACACTGAAGTGATGTAAAGTTAGAATCATGCAAAAGTCTCAATTCAGATAACATTGAAAGGCTGGTAAAGAGTTCACCAGTAGGTTACAAAGAGAGTTTTTTTTTTATCCTAGCCAAATTCCCAGACAGACTTTTGAACTATCTGCGGTCTGACTTGGCTTTGCCTCTGAAGAATGTAAACCAGTGTAGCGTTGAAGGTGAGATTAAAGCAAACAAAAATCCTCTGTGCCCCAAAAATTCAAACAGAATTCACCTTTGATCTGTGCTTTGGTGATCAGTATGTAAGATTACCCAAGGCTCTCACTGCATTGTCTCACTGACAAGTGGGCTACTGGGTACCTGGATTTCATTTTCTGCCATCCTTTGGTGATGCATTCTGCTCGAGGTACAGTAGACACATAGCTATTCAGGGATCTTGAACCTCAAATGGCTGAAAAGGCTTAAGTGGATCTATATACTGTACATTGAGGAATCAACAATGATTTCTTCACAATGGAAACCTCCTATTTATTGGCAGTTCTGTGTGAGGGACTATGGCTAGAGCAAATGTTAATACACATTGTTTCTTTTATTTGGTGCACAAAAGCGGTAAGGTGTCAAAAAGGAGGCACCTTCAGATCATTTTAGCTCAACTTTACATGTCCAATTTTACAATCCAATCATAACTAAGATATTTGTTTTGATTCAACCTGGTTGAATGATTATAAAAAATGTACTTGTGTACCATGGAATGGATATCATTCAAGAATGTACATGTGAGAGGTGTATAAAACAGTAAGGGCAACACTGAATAGCAACTTCGTCATCCTGCCAACAAATCACTGGCAAAAACAGCTGATTTATTTCTTCTTTAGCTTGGATGCAGTCCTTGTAATAAAAATGTGGTTGCCCACAACAAATGAGTCCCAGCTGTCCATACCATTCAAACAACTCTTCAGTGCACCTGGAGGACAGATATTTGCTGTAAAAAGTCAACTTAAAGTTGTATTTTCTCCCAGCTGGCAAAGACCCAGAGACTAAATCCTCTGCCTAAGACATCACGGGGTCTTGGTTCAGGGTTGTTCTTTGACTACATCAATTTATCTTAACTCATAACAATACACCCGATCAAAAGAGGATGAGTGAAATTAATTGTACTTAAGTTATCCAGTTTGTTGTTTCTTGGAAACACATAGGATGTTATCACAAATAACAAAGTGTGAAGAGTTCCCACTGACAGGCAGGAAAAAAAATTGCAGAGAAAATCAAACTATGCTATATGGCAGCATATAAACTAATCAGGCTTTGGTTTTTATTTATAAATCTACTGTTTCTCATCTACCTTTCTAGTAAGGGGATCTTTTATCAATCCCTGTTTTTAATACTAAGTCCCATGGACATGTCAGTGAAGCGCTCATTAACTTCGCTGCTTCTCTAAACATTAATCATAGCCCCCAACATGGATGACAGTGCTGATTTGCTTATTTGGTTCTTTAAAGGTCTCATTCCACCGTATTTTCATTAATTTTGTGGTGGTCTCTTGTCTAAACTAATGTCATGAGAGTTGGTTTCGACAAAAAATATGCTGTAGTTGTCTTGTTTCAAGCTATTTTAGTTAGGTGACAAGGAGAGCAGGGATAGCTCAAGAGGATTCTTATGAATATTAATGAAATGCAAATGTATTGCCTCTGATTGGCTAACAACACTGTGACGCTCCCTCTAGTGGGTCTGTCTGCAGGCAGCCTAACGTTTTGAGGGCGGGTTAACTGCATAGCTAATGTTCAAATTGACGTACATTTGTACGGCTTTTCCGATTCGCTCGTTTTTCCCGGCAGTTCTCTTTCACAGGCGAATACAGACTACAGGGGTAGGAGAGCATTTTGAAGTTGAGCATAGAAGTACAACTTGGGCTGACCTATGGTAATGTAAAAACATCAAGTCTTAAACGGTTTATTTTGGAAGGAGACCTTTAAGGAGGAAATCAAATAATCACCAGTCCAAGATTTTAGCTGTGCATGAAATGTGCACGAATTGTAACATGATGATCCAGATTAATATATCAACACTCATAGTGTGGTTGCTCATATGGTCAACAAAAAAAACATGACAACTGAATTCAACATTCAATGTGTATGCATTACATCAAGTTTGTAATTGAATGTTTGCAAACATATTGAACACAAGCATCTTGCTCTCTCTCTTGCAACGGGCCACTTTAGACTTTAAAAAACATCAGAGTATCCCCTGAGAATGTACTTATTAGGAACGTCATCGGCTCCTGCTCTCTCCCCAAAAAAGTCTTCTCTTTCTGCAATAGAGTATGTGATTAATGTGCTCTTAAAACATTGGTGCTTCCAATTAATTCCTTTAATGATAGCAGACAGTAATAATGGTGGAGGAGTCAGAAACATATAAGGTAATTTGGTGTCTTATTAAGGGTAACGGCCTAACCGCCAGTGTATAGTGGTTTAATTACCGCTGAGAATCATGGCATCAAATGGGAAGGCATTAAAACTCTGTGTTTAAAGGCATTTTATTTTTAGGTCATAAACGAATATTCCCTAAACAGCCCTTGTTCTTGTATGTTAAGGCCTAAAACCATTTTCCCATAACTCCATGCCTCTGCCACAGGATTATTTTCTTAAGTTTGCGTGCTTTCAGGGAGTTTGCGTGTGTTTAGAGAGAAGTTTTGTGCGCCGCTATGTTACATTATCTACCATTGATCATCATTCAACAAGATTTTCAGAAGCATTCATAGCTGACATTCATATTTGAGTGCTCGGAAATGGTAGGTTATATTCTTTAAGTATTTTATTTTTAATATTGAGGTTAAGGAGTGTATGTATTTTCTTGTTTTACCGCCAGAGGCAAAGGAGAGTGAGTATGAGAAACGTTTCTGGGAGAGAGAGAGAGAGAGAGAGAGAGAGAGAGAGGGAAAGCTTAAACAGGGTGATGAGCGATTACAAGGCTATCCTTCTCACATGAACATGATATGTCTTGGGCTGTTGCTTCAATACCTCCTCCGGCAATGTCAGCCCCTTGTCATCCATCTTGTTCTGTTCTTGTGAATGCTCTGTGCATTGACCTTTGCCCATGCCAGGAGATCATCCCATCCCCACTCGGCTCGTTCAGTGTGAAATTAAACGAGACAACGAGCGCTGAGTTGCAGTGCCTTGACACACTGTATTTTCCATTCATACATATTCAACTTTTTAACTAGCGGGTCATTCATATTTATTTTTATTGGAACAATACATCACAAATACAACACCATTGTACCTGATGGATGACTACAGAGCTTTGGAAAAAGGCTTGTGGGATCTAACCTCACATACTATGTCTTCACATTCTATTGTTATGCAAAACAACCAGACCAAATGGCCTTGCTGGGCTCTCGGAGAGAAAGAAGGCACATTTCCTTTCGGGCAGGCTGAATATTATGGGCCATTAGTTAAGCTAGATGCTTCTCGTTGCACTTACATCACCAATCACATTAAACCACAGGCGCTCAAGGATTCAGAAGTTTTGTATTAAGCTGCTAATGGTATAATATTAATCATTACACATTATAACATCATTTAAAGAAAACAGTATTAAAGGGGATTAAGCGCTGTGGGTTTCTCTCAGCGGTTGCCTGACATTGAGAAGAGGGGCACAGGTGTGATTCATTACCTGTGGGACAGGCTTTCTTTACTCATGCCTCCCTTTTTATGCATGCTTGTTAACAAAAATGCTTTCAGTCCCACCAACTTACAAATAAGGAAGTACAAAGTCTTATCTCTGATAAGATACAGACACCAACAGACATGGAATAAGTCTTTTCAGTAATTCACTGTTGTATAGACTGTTGTATGAACTCAAATATACATAATGCTTAAACATGTAAAACCCTTAGGCTAGTAACATGCTTAATATACTAGGTGATATTTTATAACAGGATGTTAACTTCATATAAACTCAAGGTGTGTGTGTTTACCCCTGAATTTCTTCTGTAACACCTTAACTTTTGAAAAGGTTTTTAAAGATTTTTTAAAGGTGCTGTCCATTAAGTAAATATAATTTTTTGACAGTCGAGGAGTAGGTTTACTTCTGCTTTCAGTTAGTTACAAAACTGTGTAAACTGTCATGGACAGAAAGGATTGTGGCATGTGTTCCGTGCAAGTCTTTTTAGAGAATCTGGGTAAAAAAGGAATTGTGTTTCTACCCCTTAGCGTTTTGTAGTTATTATCCAAAATCTTTGTTGGATTTGTAGCTCCTCCTATGGAATAGGGTTGGGTATCGAAAACCGGTTCCATCTTGGGATGGGATGGGATCTTACGTCATTTTTGTTATCGATTCCCTTAACGATTCCCTCAGCCTGCCCTGCATGACGTCGGACATTTTCCGGTTTTCCTGAAATTTTGTGTCGCAGTACATTTACATCACGCCCTCTCACACTACTAACCCTAACCCAAGTCAACCAAGAGGCAGCCACCATCATGGAGAGGAGGAAGAGATCCAAAGCCTGACTAAACGTGATGAAAATTCTGCCGTCTGCAACCAGTGTAGTATTGTTATATCGTGTAGGGTAGTAATGCCAGCAATATGTTAAGACATTTGTCTGAGAGGCATGGGATTAAGCTCCAAGAGTGTCATGTGTTCGACAGCCTACGGAGGGGTACTAACGTTACCAGTCAAACAAGCCTCACTGTGACCTCCGTTGACGATGGTAATGCTCAGATTAAATGTCCTGCATTAGACTAGCACAATATCGCTTTGCAACTGCAAGCAGCATGCATAGTTTTTCATTATTAAAGCGGAGTGCAAATATATTTCGGATTCATGATTAATTTTAGATGACGACGATGACGGGCACATACAGGCTGCTACTACTGTACAACAGTCTTTTACACTACTGAGCAACTTGATATGTTTGTATCAAGTATGTTCACCAGTCTTGTGCAGAAAATAATTTTGAGAAAAAAATTAATGTTTGTTGCAAAAGATTGTAGAACTACTATTGGCACCCACAGATTTTTGGGGGAATCGAAAAGAGAATTGATAAGGAATTGGATTGATAGGCAGAATCGATAATGCCAGTGATATTGATAAAAACGTATCAATACCCATCCCTACTATGGAACAATGTTTACAAAACATAATTTGCTGCAGGATGTTATAGTGACCCTACATGGCACATTTGCTCTAGTAATAGTTTTCTTTGCCCAAAATATTGGTGAATCTAAATCTCTATTTTCAAGTAGATTTTTTCCTGTGCCGCTACACTCTAAATGACCATTGATGGACGGGTTGTATACAGCTTGTTGAGCCCAAAGTATATACAAATTTAGACTTAGTTGCACCATTTGCAAAGTTATTAAAAGTAAAATTATTTCCGTCTCACTGTGTTTTGGGTCTATCCTTCTATTCTGTTACATGGGCTTCATCCCCACCAGTTTTCATGTTCCACCCCAGCCTCTCTGTGTCCTGGGAATCCTCAAAACAAAATCTGGTAAAAAAAAAAAAAAAAAAAGATCATAGACTAAACCTATATTACTGTGTTAATATTATGCTAGCGGCGGTCATATTAAAATGAGTAAAGATCTGTTTACGATGGATAGTAGTTCGCCTGTTTCTCAATCAGAGTAGCTGCTTTATTTGAGCAACACAAGACAAACACCCTTTTGTTCTCTTTTATCTCTATTGTTGTGTGTTGTGTGTGTGTGGCGGCTGTAATATGTGTTTGGGGTGCCAAGGGCAAGGCAAGGAACTAAAGCGGGTGATTGTTCATAAAAGGTTCATAACCACTTCTTCCAAAGACTGCTTCTGCTTTCAATTCTTGTTCACTGCTCCCAAGAACTCTTCCATTCAAAGCAAACCGAAACCTCAGTGTTTCCTGGGTATTACTACCAAGATGAAATATTAAGCAGAGGTAGGCTTTCCTGGCCAGGAACTTACTGTGTATCCCTAGCCTTATTTGGCATACAAATTAAATACTGTAATGTTTCACATGTAGTTGTTAATAACTGACCAACATAATGCAATCTTTGTGATCCTGTGTCCACTTTAGATGAGAAATTAATATACAATCAAAACAAATTATGTTTTGATTAATTAATTAATTTATCCCGGCATTATACTGTAGCTTCACAGTTATAAGGCTCTTTGAAAGGATAAAATGTGTGAAATGGTAACTCAGATTCCCTGTGTCTGACCAGAGGGAGCAATGGCAGTTTCACAGAGGACATCTTTCTGATCTCACAACAAAGGCCTCTCATTCTTTAGAAAAGTAATAACTTCCGCAAAGCACTGAGCCCATCTGTGCCACTCCATTAGTGTGACCTTAAAGGCCTAGTACACACTGAATTTAAATGGCTGATAAAGGCAAGTTCAAAGAAAAAGGAGAGAATTTATGACCAATACAAGGCCAAGTTGGGATGTTGTGTGAAATAATGTTTGCACAAAAAAGTGATTATAACATTTGGTAAACCCACATTTAATGTAGCTGGAAAACCTAGTTGCTTGTAATTGCAAATACCTTTTAGTACCTTAAAATAATGTTTCTGTGACCAATTGAAGAATAATGCTCTCCATAATAAAGTTGTAAAGACTTTGGTAAATTTCATCTATGCCTGACTGTGTAATATTATGTTAGATATTTAAAGAATTCTCATGGCGGTGATCTTCCCTTCAAATGGCATTGCGTTTAAAAGAGACCTTTCTAAGAGTCCCTTTATGGATTCAGCACAAGCTCTAATGGACACAGTTCAATGCTTAGTCCTCAAATGATGGTCAAAAATCTATTGTGCTATTGTGAGTAGAGAGCCTATTCAGGTATGTTCCAGAAATGCTGTAATTGATTTTAATTTCTGCTTAAAAAATTAGTAGTCTTTGTATTCTTGTATTGCTCATTTAATTTGACAAAAGTAGCATGCTGTTTTATTTCTTCCTTGTGCAGAGCCACTCTCATAGTTCCTCATGCCTTGTGTTCTTTTTCTGTCTCACTTTGATTGAGTCCATGCGTCACCCTCTCATCTTTGAGCATAGTGTTCCTCATGTCTTTTTTTTCTTCTTTCAGTCTATGCGTCAACCTCTCTTACTCATTCATCTTAGACGTGTTGTTCTGTGTTTTCGATTGTTGGCTACCTTTACAATGTGATGCAAACAAAAAGTCTGGAGTACCTGGAAAAACACGCACACATACAGGAAATGGAGAGAGAGAGAGGGAAGGAGAGAGAAAGGGAGGGGGGGCATTCCTATCCTATGTAAACCACAGCTATCTGAATTTCAAATGCATATATGGGTGACAGTATTGACTAAAATTGAACATAGTAAACAACAGAGGGTTATCTCTTTGGGGGGGAAAAAATGCAATGCAATCTAAAGCTCTGGAAGCCCTGTGAATTTATGCTCGACTTTAGAGGTTGGGAGACAGAGCTCTTGCAGATTTATGTCCTGCCCGGAATCACAGATCTTGCTGCGCCTGATCCATTGGTCTTGATGCTGCACATGAAGCATGAAGGCAAAAAGTCCGATATATTAAATGTTAAAGCCCATCTCTGTATAGTATGCCTAAAACCACAACTATCACTCTTGGAGTGCCCAGTTTTTCAGTCCTCTTATCCGTCTACAGTTTTCTTATCATACGGAAAACTCCACTCTCCTCCTCCTGTTTGCTTTGGTTTGTGCTATAGAGAGATGCCTTTCATTGGTGCGGTGTGAGGATGTGGATGTTCAGATAATGTCCTCCTGCATAAATCTTTCTGCCAAATCTGCCAATTTAAAAATCAAATGAGCAGTGTTTCAACTGCTCTCAGAGGGGCGACTCTGAACCGTCATTAAGACCAAGAATAAAATAAATATTTTTCACTCTACTGGGAGCCAAGTGGGTGTGCAAAAAGGGTAATAATGATAATTACACGGCAGGAACTCAGCCAGAAATCCCTAACAGTAGCCCATTGGCCCCGGTGGCTGTTGATGTACAGAAGTTATGGCAGGGCTGTGCCATGTCAGACATTCGTGTGGCAAGGACTATCAAAGAATTCATATTCAGAAATAGTGTAGATGAGTGCGAAGAGCTTTAGAGCAACTACTCTACACATAGCAAGCAAAGAGTGAGGAATGGACCAGTCACAGGGGTAATAGAAAGGCAAAGAATATCAAATGTGAATGTTTCTGAGCTAAAAGTGTTCTCCGTTCTATGATATGATATTTTTTTAAATCTGAAACTAGTGGCCTGTCCCATGCAATACCCTCAAAATCGCTCACCAAGGTTGCCTCTAAAATCTGGACTTTTACAGAAGAATTACTTTATTACTTGGGTTTTTCTTGTTATTCAGGTTCAGTGGGAAGGTCAGTGTGCCAAATCTGGATATTAACTCATGGTAACAAGGAGTGTTTTTTTTCCTCCACCGGAAATTGCTCCACTTGTACCTGGGAACATTGCAGAATCCAATTCTACTTGCACTTCTCATGAAGAGCCAACCTTTGCATCACTCTGTGAGTCATCAGTGGAATTAGGAGAACACACCCACTGGTATTCAAGTTATGTGCTTATAGTTTAGCTTGAGCTCCCTGTCTGAATAAAAAAAAAAAAAAAAAAAAAAACGTGAAAGAATTTAAAATGAAATATGTAAAAAAAAAAATGTAATGACTTCTTTTAAGTTTGGAGACAAAGTTAATAAACTTCCTAATGAGAGTCACTTTGCTCTCGGACACAAAATAAATAATCCTGTGGTCTCTGGGGTGCCATTGTGTGGTAAGTAAATTGACCCAGCACAGCAGGCATCAAAGAACCTCCAAAATTGTCCAGCTGTCATATTCCACAGGGTTTGCGTTGTGGCAGAGCCAGTGCTAATGTGTATTATCTTCACACTGCCTTTGATCTTGGGCTACTTTGAAAAGAGTGCCACAAAGTGATTACTGTTCTCTCACCTGCATCTTCACAAGGCTGCTGTTGTCGCACTTTCATATCAGCTCTGGCAAATAAGACAAACAGAGACAAATAAGACCATTTTTTGTTAGGATTACTGCTAGGTATTACTTATTATAGATGTCAGGCCAGCTGAGCAGGGTCAAGGGCCATTAGTGTCATTACAATCCATTACATCCATGTAAAAGAGTGTTAATGTGTCATTTACTAGGTACCAAAAGAAGTTCTTGATGAGCATTAGCCTTTTCTGCAAATGGACAGAATGATAATTAAATAAATGAATGAAATGAGTCAATTACAATGATTTGAATGTTTTGATATCTATCACCACTTTACCAACAGCAGAACATGCTTCTGCATTTGCGGTGAAGTGTTTTACTACCTATACAAGATTTCACTCCTTAAATCTAATTTTACTTTTCTTGTGCTACACTCACTTGCTTAAGTATTAACAAATAAGCTAATTAGCAAGTCTCATGTGTGTTATGGATCTCACTAAATAACTAATTTCATTTTTTCCTAACCTAAGGACCTACATTTTAATGGCATTAATTAAAATTTTAAATGGCATTAATCAATAGGCACCTTGGCTATCTACATAATAAACCAGACTTACTGTAGACAAAATATGCAAGACAAAGTACACTGTGCTATATTTACAGTATAGAACAGCCTCTATGGGCTTGTTGCACTTGTTATAAAGTATGTGTATAGTGTAGAAGATACATATGCAAGTTGAAGTGTGAAGTGGGCGAATGGCCAAAATGGGGATGATCCAACCTATCAGTAGCTCAGGAAGGTGATAGTAGTGGGGAAGTAGTTGTTCTTGTGTCTGGTTCTTTAAGTGCACAGGGATCTGTAGTGCCTGCCAGAGAGAGTGTTGCAGGATGTGTAGGTCTTTAATGTTGTTCTCTGCCCGCTTCCAGTGGAGGGAGGGCTGGGGGGCACCATTGTGTATTGTGCATTGCAATCAGTGTTTGTCCTGTTTTGTGTCTGTAGCAAACAGTGATGCATAGGCAGATGATCAACAGTCAGGGCCATAGCCAAGATTCAAATACTGTGGTCAAAAATGGTCAACCTGTGAGATTTGAAACATATACCCCCCATTCCCTACCACACACACTGTGTGTGTGGTAGGGAATGGGGGGTATATGTTTTGTCTGTGTGCTACAAACAGGTTTATTAAATCATTTGCAGCATTATCAGGCACATTATTAATAAGAGAAAAAAACTCTGCATTAATCTGCATCTACAATGATAACATACTTGCAGGAAATTGCTTGATGTACACTGTGACCCAAGAATGCATGTCTGGTTTGGAAGCTGCTCGGATGTCTGTACACGCTCGGGCAATATCCCATTTGATTATGTTAGAGTATTTCAAGATGAAAAAGAGCTTTCTTACGTCTTTTAGACTGACCCACCAGTGCTTATTTGGTAAATCCAGTTTTAAGAGGTAAATCTTTCAGGCAGTTCATTTTAAAAAAGCATAGTCCATGGGGGTGGCGTTAACACACTGCATTACACATACAAATTAGAGCCCAATATTTAGTTGTGTTTTAAAAAAATGAAGTGCTGATAGAGTCTACTGTACCTCCAACAGTAGGTACAAGATTGCACTCATGTACCTCTACTGTGGATAGATTACCTCTTTAAAGGTTGCTATTTTTCATCCTTAATGGTTTTCACTCCGTACGTTTGCTGTTTATTGTTTGCTGTGGTTGGTTTGCTCTGATGGCATACTGTCATAATTCTTCATCTGCCAGTGACAACGGCACCAAGTGTACTGCATTTCTTCATTATGCATGACACTATGTATGTGATGGTTTCTTAATTATAAGAAATAACCTGGTGTTGCCTGGTCTATGGAGCAGGCAAGCACTAGGTTCTTTTCATGTGGTTTTTCTCACTTTCTTCCATTCAGATGGTGATGAATACCTCTCCTGAAGTCGATCTGTTAGGGTTGATCCATCAATGCAGGCTTTAGCTGCAAGTCTCCTCACAATTTCGTCACGTTATTGATTGACAGTATAATGTAGTGTGTGAACACACTGCAAATAAAACAAGAATGCCACCCCACTCCCCTCCCCCCATTCTCCGCCACACACAAGTTACTTTTCAAAAGTTCTGTGACCACATTTATACTTAGAGGCTTTTGGGAATTCATTAAAAAAAAAACAGAGAGGGGGTTATTATACTCGATATCCAGAGAGACTTCTTGTTCAATTATATAAACTCATGAATATTAGATATTGAGTAAGCCAATCAAGACCAGAAAAAAAACTCAATGGTTACCTGAATGATTATCCCTGTGATATTTACATATATGAGAAACCTCAATATATTAATGCATAATTATTCTTCCACCATGTATTGTGTGCAGAGGGATTTCAATCAAATGCTGGGATCTTCCCGTCTCAGCAACACAAAAACAAGGCTAATGAATCTCATTGTAGTTTAATAAGCCCTCATTGTACTGTACATAGCAGAAATTCAAGAATAAATACCCTGCCACCAACCAAATAAATAATTTTGAAAAATAATTGTTATTCTTAGTTTATATTGTTTGTTCATATACATTTGGACATTTGAACTGCATTTTAGACAAAGAGCATGTTGAAATTTAGGTTATTTTGAATTTAATTGAATTATAATTTCTCTCAATTTTAAAGATTACATGTATATATATATAAAAGATATCAATTAAAAGCTCTTTTGATTCAGCTGGTCCCTTTTTGTATTTACTTCAATGTGAAATGATGAATGTTTTCATGAGGCATCAACTTGGCATGAAAAAAACATCAACAAACCCAGAAGCATAAGTAATGAAACTACTGAGACTATTTTCTTTGTATTTCATCTTTGGAACCAAACTTGGAACCAAAACATTTGGAGTAGTCATTAGGAACAAAACCTGTCATTGGCAGAGCCATGGCAGTGATCTCATAAATATCAAAGAAAGAAATCAGGCTAAATATACTATAGAAACAACAAAGAAAACACAACACAAACTGAAATTGGCTAAAATTTCAATCTTGAAAAAATCCTTGAAGAATCCTAACCTCACAGAATTGACAGCACAAATCAGTACTCCCTGCTCCATAGCACACACCTTCAGTTCATTGCAAGGCAATGGTCTTCACTGGCTAATCACTATCTTTGGGTCCTTTATCATCACAAGGATGACACACAAAAGACAGCAAATACAGCAAGACTACTACAAAATTCACTGTGACTTGCAAAAAACACTCCTGATATTATTTTTGTCATTGGCCGGGCTTTGGCTTTCATTGGGACATCTGCATAGCAAAGTTACAACACCATTAAAAACTCAGTAATTTCTCAATCAAAAAAGTTTTATTACATCAGTTATTATGCATTTAACTGTGTCAACAGGGGAAACAGATTTTTTATTGTTGGGAGTTAACAGGGCTGGTCATATAAATGAATAACCTCTTTGGCTGTTAATAAGTAATGAGGTTGCAAAAAAAAGACTAAATCAGCCTCCATAAGTGTGTCTGCCTCTTATCAAGACAGAGCAGGCCTAGCTATCAAAATGCAGCTGAGACTGCTGGGCATTATGAGAGGAGTGAGTAGAAAGACTATCCAATTATTACCAAATGCTCCGTGTGCTCTCGTGAAATTGCTCAAATTTTAATTTGAGATTTAATGGACCATCTATCATTCTGCGTCATGGCAGATCTGTCAGAAATATCCATCCTGATCATCAATTTGTAACACTCAAGATCAGGGGAGGGGTGGGGAGTTGTTGGAGTCAGTGGATTCTCTTGGCTGTGTGAGGGCCCAGTGAGTCTTTATGTGACCAAAAAACTGCTGGAGCAGTGCACTAGTGAGCAATAAATCTTCCAAATGCATTTTTAGTAATCAAGGGAAAGCTGCTATCATGCAGGACTGCATTTGCATCCAAGAGCCAGGCATGTGCAGTCGTCGTTTGTCTAGTGTGCCCATGACTGTCGTGTGAATCGGAGAGATCTGGGGGAGGCAGTTGAATCAGTGTTTTCCAGGCCATGATGGACAGCAAAATCATACTTCTGTGAAATTATGCTGGAAATGTGCTCCTGAGATGAAGGATTGGACCATTTTAGCCTGACTTGAGGAGGAATCAGCATGGAAGTGAATTCACAACACGTTAAAAAGGGGATCAATGTTCTACAATTTCTTGTCCGGAGGTTGTACATTTTCAGACCAAATGGTCTTTGATACATAGAACTCTACACTCAACCAAATGCAACCATCAAATTAATAGAGGGGTGTGCCAAATTTCTATAATCAACCTGAAATTAATTGTGCAACACAATTAATTTATCATTTACTGATACTAATTCATGTCCTCACAATGAGAAGAGGGGAGGCTTGTCATAACAATTTAACAAACACCAAGCTGTCACACTGTGTGGAGCTGTATACATACAGTAGGCCTAGTTATATGTTCAATGTTCTGTGTAAGGTTATATGCCATGGTGTACTGTAAGAGAGGACACACAGTCATTATTTGAAAACGATATGGAGGTTAACACACATTTTCAATAAAAACACATACAACATAAACCAAAGGTGCATTAAGCTATGTTCTGAAAAGGCAGGTTTGAGTGTGAGTGAATTTGGGCCTGCCAGTACATTTATTTAAGGAGAGGGAGATCCAGGAATGGAAAAAGACTGCCAGCCCGTCTAGACAATGCCAATGTTTCCAATGACAGGCTTTGATCCACTCAAACATGCTGTGTCCAATATTGTGTACTGGTGCACTTATAATAAGAAGGACTATATGCAATTAGTTTTATTTAGAAGTTAGGAATTGGGAAATTGTAAAATTATTGTGATCAGTGTTGGCAGCTTAACAATGGCCAAACCATTACCTTTCAAGGCATACTTTTAGAAGGCTCCTGTTGAATCACCATTTCCTGCTCCTGAATGCATTAGTTCTTTTCAATCAACCTCAATTTTAAACAGGATTAAAAATTCATCCAAGCACATTGAATACTGAGTCCTGCTAAATAGTTGTGGTGCTTGCAGCACCAGCAGGGCCGCTTATCACACTGGCATGCAGATTACATGCTATTATCTTTGATTTTAGCAGCATGAGGGAAAGGCTTGTGTGGAGACCAAAATAACAATACTTAACAATACAATAATTTGACATAAATGGCTTCTTTTGAATGCTTTGGACATTTTCAACATTTTATGCAAAAATGTAAAGAAAATTACAGGTATGTTGTGTTTCCCTTTGCACAATAGGCCTAAAATGATGTGTACATTCCTGCCCTTGTTAAGATGTTTTTGTTTTGGAGTATAAACTGCATAGCATGGGAAAGAGCAGGGTTAACAAATAACACTATCCATAAATCCATAACACTATGAAACCCGTATCCACTTAGCATAAACACTAAGGTTTGTAATACATTCATTAAGCATTATAATTTTTTTATATCAGTGTAACACAGTGAAACTTAACAATTAAGGAAATTAAGTGTTATAAGATTAGCATTTCATATAGTTGCACCAATAGATAAGATAAGATTTCACAATTAAAATTGATAGATTATTTTTCTAGATTTATAAATATAACTATAGAGATTTAATAACCTAACTACAGAAATACATAAATTCATTTAGTTAAAATTGAGTTCCTTCCTTTGGAGATTGTTGGAATTCTGGGAAATGTAGCTCATAGGTATATAAAGTTTTACATTAAAATGTTGCATGAATGTTTGAATGTGACTGTTAAAAACAATTTCATTGGTTAAGTGAAATGTGCAATGTATAAAACAGTATTTGGATGTCATAGAGTATTATTAGTTTGATTGTATTATTTTGTATGCATTAAACGGTGACCGAGAGGTCAAAGGTGAAAAAAACCCGGGAGAGAGAAGGAAGAACTGAGGAGAGTGGAGAAGGAGAGTGTGAGTCTAGTGACATTGTTGTTGATTGTAGTTAAACAAAAAAGCAGTGCGTGACAAACGTGTTGTTAAAGGCTCGTATGAAGTTGTATGAGAAGTTTTGCTACGGTGATGCAAGTCAGCGGAAAAGTTCCTGTTGTCGCCGTGTGAACGGGACCAACGTTGGCATTCAACAGATAACAGAGTGTCATGGCGACTGGGGACTAAATCGTGTGCGGAGATTCTGATCGTCATCTTATTTGAAGCTCTGGTGGATTAAGGTACTGAGATTTTTTTTGTTTAATACTCCTGTGGGAGTGAAGGGGTCTGGTTTTTTTTTTGGCCACACCGCACCCAAGCATCATCAGGCCTGAAACAGAAACTTTCAGGGTTAAGCCGGCTGGGGTTGGTTTGTGTGTGTGTGTGTGTGCGCGCGCCTGCGTGTGAAGGAGTGAGCATGTTCGCATAATGTAACCTAGGTGTGTGGGTCTATTATTGTTTATTAGGTGTGAGATTGGTTTAAGAAAACTGGTTAAAAGACAATTAAGAACTTGGAGTATATTTTTTGGTTACTGAAACTGAACTAGTGAACGTAGTTATTTTTCTTTACATTTGAAGTTGAATTTGTATTTGAATTCCTAAACTGCAGTGTTATTTTATTTTATTACATTACATTTTCTATTATTTTATTTGATACTATTTCTGCAAATATTCCTCATTCTTTAAGTAAAGTATATGTATTTTGATTTACAATTATACAACTGGTTTTGAGTCATTGTATTCATAGTTGAATGGGAAAAGAGTTACTGTAGGAAACAGCAAGACCACAAATCCTTTTAAAGTTAATATAACATACCTGGGAGTGCCCTTTATTGCCAGGGGTAGGGCTAAGGGGGGCTACATCAGTGTTCATAATTATTTATACATTTTAATGATTTTGCTTCTATTGCATTATAATATCATGCCCTATGAACCTTTACTTGAAGTGTCACAATAAAGCTTCAATGTGCTAACTGTCCCGATAAATGGCAGATTGCACATGCCTATTAGTTACAAGTTACAAGCACTAATTGTGTAATCTAAACACATTAGTCAATTTAATAAGCCACTATGACAGACACAAAGAAAAGTGGTATATTTCCCTGGCATCAAAAGGCAGCTCTTATTGCTTTAATAATTCAATATGGGCTCAGCTTACACTATAAATGCCAAAAACGCAGATACGTCATGCACCTACTTCTGGGATTATGCTTTATTACTTTACCTCTGAAATTAAAGGTCAGTGTCATTCACCAGTGTGTACCACAATGATTGTCTATCTGCTACTTACATTCTGCCTTACATTCTGAGATCTCATCTCAGGAAGTTTGACTGCTCTTCACCATCAGAGCAGTTCTCACTCTCCGAATCCTGTGATCATAATGATTCTCACTTCAATTAACACTTTGACTTGTGTCGCATTGTGACGTGAGGAAGGATGTGGTCTACAGCTCACAGTTGTATCTCCAGCGATTCAGATATATCTCCTGGTTCTCCATATGAGGGACAACTAATGCAGAATGAACAGCTAATCCTACATTGTACAATTTTAAGTAATATCTATTAGCTGTATTCTAGTTACACTATACATGAGTTACACTATTTTATAAGGACACTGTTACAGTGTATCTACCTAATTAGGTACAATGGTATAACTGGTGTGACAATATGTTACAGCATGTACTAGTGTATTGTTCATGTATTGTTTTGTACCTGTTGTTACTGAGTAATGATGTGTTTTTAGAATACTTTGCTTAAGCGCTGATTCTTTAAGGAAGGGTGGCTTAGCTCCAGTTAAAAATCTTCATCATAGTTTCTGTGCAATCTTAAGACAATGACTGGCCTTTGACTGGAACTAAGCAAGGTTTGTATCCCAAAATGATGCCACCTCCCTTTGAGCTCGGCATTCTCATTAGCTGCCCAACATCAAGGTGTCCTGGGCATTGATTCATCCGTTCCAGCATTAGGGTGCTTTGGGTCTCAGGCCAGCCACTTCCTTAAAGAATTCAGCACTTTAGCAAAGTATTAACATCATATTACACTGTAAAAACAGTATGTGGTTTACAAAAATACATGATATAACATATTGTTACACCAGTTAAACCACTGTATCTAATTAGGTACACTGTAACAGTGTCCCCTTAAAATAAAAGTTCTTACCTCTAAAGGTAATATACATACAAAAGATATTTTGTAGAGATTGTGTATACTTTTACTATGGTAAAAAGGCTAGTAATGTTACCTAGCCCATCGGTTCTGAAAGGTTTGCTTTTAAACTCACTTTCAAATTTGACAGTCATTTAGAGTAGCCTCTGTAATCACCAATGGAATGTTTGGAATGTAAAATAGACATGAATGTGTCAGTATTTGAGTTGTTAGTGGACTTCTTCTTCCGTCCAGTTTTTTGCCGGACTACTCCTCCTAGGGCTTTCGAGTTAGAGACACCGTTCCCACTCTGACACGTCCTGCCTGATCTCGATCGGTGTGCTTACATTCATCTTTTTGATATCTCTTGTCATTCGCCCGTTATCCCTCTTTTTCTTGTCATTTTTTTCCCATATAAATGCATGGGGAATGGGGCTCCTCATTGAAATATATGGGTGAAATGCTTGTGTGTGTGTGTATGAGTGTGTGTGTGAGTGTGTTTGTGTTGTTGAGGGGGGGTTTGGTGGGGGGGCTTTGAGGGGGTGTTAAAATGGGGTTTTGGAGGGGTGGAGAGGGGGGGGGGGGGTGTTTGAGGGAAGGGGGGGTGGGGGGGGGGGGGGTGGGGGGGGGGGTCTCCATTAGAAAGTGGCAAGTCCACCTTTTGGTTTCTGCAGAGAAAATGCAGTCTAGTTCTGTTTGCCCACCTTTGTGTTAGACCATGTGCCTGTCACTTTCTTCCTGCTGCCTTTGTTTTGATTTTTAACTCTGCCCCTTTAATTAGGTCGAACCTACCCCCTCATTACTTCAATTGATTTTGTCTCTGTCCATCATTACTGCTGATTCCCTGCCCACTATTTAAAGGTCTCATTCCATCGTATTTTTATTAATTTTGTGGTGGTCTCTTGTCTAAAATAATGTCATGAGAGTTGGTTTCGACAAAAATATGCTGTGGTTGTCTTGTTTCAAGCTATTTTATTTAGGTGAAAACGAGTGCAGGGATAGTGCGAGAGGATTCTTATGAATATTAATGATATGCAAACGTGTCGCCTCTGATTGGCTAACAGCACTGTGACGCTCCCTCTAGTGGGTCTGCAGGCAGCCTAATAATGTTTTCTTGAGGGCGGGCGAACTGCATGTTCAAAGTGACGTACATTTGTACGGCTTATCCGATTCGCTCGTTTTTCCCGGCTGTTTTCTATCACAGGCGAATACAGACTACAGGGGTAGGAGAGCATTTTGAAGTTGAGCATACAAGTGCAACTTGGGCTGACCTACATGTATGGTAATGTAAAAAAAATCAAGTATCAAACTGTTTATTGTGGAAGGAGACCTTTAAGCCTGCTCTGTTTGGTGACGTGCTTGTTTGTCTCTGAAGCCGGAGGAAAGGTCTGTGTTTGCTTTCAGTTCTGTTGAGATTCCTGAGTTGCCCTTAGTCTTTGTACTTTTTTTCACCAAACCTTTTAGTTATCTTTGGATGTTCTGCCGGATCTTTTGTGTTTTACCCTTTGTGAATTCTGTTGGATTTGTGCTTCGCCCTTTTGTGATTTTTTGTTGGATTAATGCTACCTGGCTACCTGTGTGCCTTCCATTCATAATAAAGGGGAATTGACAGCATTTGGTCTGCATTTGGGTCTTTGCCTGCAACCCCCCTAACAGAATGTGATTAATAGACATCAGCGGAGGAGTTTGGCATTAATGTGCAGGGTTGTATTGAAAAAATGGAATGGAATGTTGTGCTGCACTTTGTCAGAACCAGTGTGAGAGCTTTTAGCTAACAAGCTAGGAGGTTTTCGAGGATTAGCTAGGCTTTAGCTGGGAGTTCAATAAAAGTAACAAAATAAATAAATATTTGTTGTGTTCATATAGGTCTTTAGTCACTGACCGTATGTTTGTTTGCCTTGACAAGAAGCCAAGTTATTGAAGTGGTGGGTTATGCAATCTAGGCAATATAATTTAAAAAAAACTTGAAATATTGTCTGCCTCCTGTAACAGTAGATTCAAAAGAGGTCTGCACAGTTTGTCTGACATTGTGCTTTTTGTCCTGTTGGAGACCATTAAAAGTCTTGAGACTTAAAAGACCTTGGTAGTTTACCATTTGAATGCTCTCAAGTCAACTTGTTAGTTTTTTTCCGTACGTGAACCCTTAGTCTGATTATCCCTCTGAGAAATGATGAAACACAAACATCTATGGAGGTAATAAAGAACACCCATAGCGACTTGACTCCACCCACTGGTGTAGTGCTTGTGTTGCCCTTCCAAACTTGTGTTGTGGAATGCATAATGAGCATTGTCTTACAAGTGTAAATTCAAATCCTTGGGGTATTGCTTCCACATAATGGCCTATGTGTGCTATGAATTATTAGATAAAGGAAACGAACCCCTGTGCTGCATTGTGATTCATCTGTACATTTTCACAACTCATTGTCACAGCCATCGTCTCAGATGGGGAGATACCAATGTTAGGTCCCATGGGGAAGTGAGAGAACAGGAAAGGTGTGTAATCATATAATCTATGTTGGAGTCAGAATTTGTCTGTCTTCCTTTTTAATCTACTTTCCGGCTAACTTTTTCCTTCCTCGTATGAGCATGGCAGTTGTTCAATATTTATTAGATGCTTTAGATATTGTGGCATCCTGTGGGGAATTGAGATATCAAAGCGCAGGCAGTGTTATTGGGTTTTCTTTAATGTATCCAGGTGTAATGCTATGATCCTGACCTATCTTTTTTGACACAACCAACACACAGTAGGACTTTTAATTACGTGCTGCATCATAAAGCGTTCAATGTTGCTGCCGTGATTCAGTCAGGGTCACTATCAATCAATCAGTATGTATCAACTTGAAGGAGAAATCTAGTATGAATAAATCAATAGCCATGCTGCTAAGTCACCGACTGCTTTCTGTTGGAAAAAGAACCAGAAAATTTGGTACAACAGAGGCCAAATAGTGAGCTTTAGGCATGATAAATTGAAACTAAAGTGAGTTTTTGTGGCCCTATTCAGTTTTAGCTGCTGATTCACTATTTACTGTATGTTGTATCAACATCTTGTTCTTTTTTCTAGACAGATTCAGATTTTCATGTAATTCTAGACATGCATGAGTCTTATTTCTACTGTTCGTTTGAAATCTTTCAACATCATAGTCTGAGTGCTACACTCAAATGTGTTTTGAATATATTTATTTTTTGCAAAGACAGCTGACCGTAAGATACACTCTCACCATGCCAAGAGGATCACCCCTTTGGAGGGCTTCCACTCCTCCAGGTCTACTTCAGTATGCACAAGTGCAAGACATCCATCCCTCCATCTGCACTGCTTTTACAGGCTTTGCTGAAGCAAGAGAAGCAATATGTCAAGTACAAGAGGACTTATACACACACACACACGCTTAACTCCCTACATGCCTTGCATAGAAAAGCAAACAATGGAACCTAAGGGATCTGGCACGTTAAACGGCATGCACACAGAACTGAAGTGGGTTGTTGTGACCCCTACCTTTTCTCTCAAATCTCTCTCTGGGTGCTGCCGAATGCCTGATTTACATGCAGACACATGATGTGTGCTGGTATGAGGTATAGTTCATAATTAATTACCAGGGGGAGCAATGACTTTGAAAAAAAAAAAAGATTCACTGCTTTCTGCCATATTAATGTGAGATAAATGTCCTGCTGTTGCTGCCCATTGACATATTTTCCCTATTAACAGGCTGGTAGACATGCATCAGTATGCAGTGCACGAATCCTTATAAATGTACACTGGGGAGAAACTGTATCGCCAAAGTGGCTGCCGTGACCTAAGAGGTGCAAATACAGCATAAATAATTGTCTTCTCTGACAAACTGTACCTGCGAGTGATCAGTGTACACACACACACACACACATAGACATTCTGCTTTTTTTCTCCTGGTGTTTTTGTAAGCACATTTGTTCTGTCATTTGTCAGTGGACAACAAATGTGGAAACAAATATAAACTGAAAGCTTTTCTGACAGCTAAAAATTGAACCCTTTTGGAAGTTTGTAGTGTTTAATGCATTGGCCCTTTCAGGCCTTGTTTCCTTGTTCCAAACTCATCCCCATGATAATGCTGTCTGTGCTGTGCGCCAGGACCACTTGACATTGTGGCCACATTAAAGTACCCTCCGAATACACTGTAACAACAGTGTTTAAAACATCATCCTTCAACTGTTTTTAAACCAAACCGAAATCTAACTGCGCTTTAAAACAAACAAATAAATAACCAACAGCACTAGACAATTTGTGCCTTTTTGTAGGTTTGAGCTCCCTTCAATTTCCCATCTTTCTAATCACCAAATCATGTCTGTGAGTCACATACTTTTTCTGGCACACTCAGAAGAGCTATAATCAGCTCAGGTCACCAGTGCATTTATGTAAAAACAGAGGTGAGGCCACAACAGTCAAATCCTACAGTCAAGGAGGTTACATCAGAACATGGAAAAAAGAAGGAAGGATAGGAAAGAAAAACATTTTTATTTCTTATTTATTTGAGTACCTTATTCATTAAAATCTGTGCTTTCCTGTAAGTTTATAGCAAAAAGCTACCTGTCAACGATACAGTAAATTCAGACTGTGGACACAAACAAAACCTTCCTGAGTTCTTCCGATGGGTTCCACTATCACTGTGCTGTGGAGTTTTCATTCATCCAGAACCAACATGCTTTGATAAGTTCATGCCACCCTGGAGGGGAGGCAACAGCAGCAGGCAGAGGGAAGTGTGGTGTAACTAGTACTGCACATTCCGTGCTGACCGAGCCATAAACCAAAGAACATCCTTTGAATGACATTTACTGATGGAAGCTTGCTCGGGTGGATACATTTAATTTTAAGATGAATTATAAGTTCTTTGATGAGTGTTCCTTCAGAAGTAGAGTGCTGAACTGACTAATTGACTCTAGCGGGAGTATAAAATTGCAACATGGTTACTGTTGACACAAATTTTTTGCTTGACATATGGATTCTTGTTATTATTATTTGGAATAATTTCATGAAGGGGGAAAAAAACATAATTACAATCTAAAAGAAAACAATTTGGACAGTGAGCATGGTTTCTGATTTTCCATTAATGTCTTTTTGCATGGCCTGCAGAAGGATTGGTTTTCTGATTTTACACCCCACAAATGAGAGTGTGTCCTCCTGTGACCGGTTTGATGCCATTTCCAAATTGCGGTACAACCGTAACACCTTCTGGTACAATTAGTTTAATTGGGCCATTTACGCTTAACTTCCTCTAGTTCCATTAGAACATTCCCAGACCCAAGTTGTTTGTTTCCAACAACTAATAAACACTCAATGTTTGTCTAAAAGCAAAGCAATAAAATCCTGGGTGTCCTCAAGTAAACATTGATATAAACGTGTAGATCATATTAAGTCTTGTGGTAAATGTGCCTCTGCATTCCTTCTGAACAATGTTCCTGAAATCATATCCCTGACCAGTCAAGATTTAATTATCAATTGGGTGACATATGACATAGCGTGCGACATCATACACTCTACAATCGCAAGGCTCCAAACTCAGCACACAGACGCTTTTATTGCGATATCTGGCGACTTCAACCACATAACACTGGATTCTACCCTGACCAATTTCTACCAGTTTGTTCACTGCCCGACTAGGAAAAACAAGACAATAGACCTCATGTATGCAAACGTGAGGGACGCATACAGCGCCACCCCCCTTCCCCCACTAGGAAAATAAGTTCACAACCTCATTCATCTACAGCCAATGTACAAACCAAAAGTACAGGGGCTACCGTTTGCCACACGCAGGAAATGGACACCAGGAGCGGAGAGACTGCTTTGAGTCCACAGACTGGAGTGTACTACAGAATGGAAGAGATCTGGAGGAGGTCACACACTGCATACCTGAACTTCTGTATGGACGTTGTTGTTCCCACAAGAACTGTGCGCTGCTTTCCAAACAACAAGCTCAAAGTCAGGCTGAAAGAGGCCAAGGGGGAATACAGGAAGAAGGTGGAACAGAAGCTGCAGGAGAACAACATGAAGGAGGTCTGGGATGGAATGAAAACCATCACTGGCCTGGGAAAGACAAGCAGCTCAGTGGAGGGAGACCTGGACAAGGCAAATCGGTTAAACCACTTTTACAACAGGTTTGACTGCCATGCTCAAGTCTCAATGGACGTGGGCTGCCCATCACCCCTGGAAACTGTCTGCTTAACGGCCCAATTCACACCTCCCCTCTCACTCTCAAGGCAACACGTACCCTCGCCAGATGTACCCCTCCCCCACAGGACCAATGGGAACCCCACACAGACGCACCTCTCCCCCCTCCCTCCCCCTCAGGGTGACCACGACCATGGTAAGCCCTCTCCCTCTCCCCCCCCCAATCGTCACGGCAGGTCAAGTTAGAGGACAGCTGAAGAAACTCCATCCCAGGAAAGCAGCCGGGCCTGACGGACTGTGTCCAAGACTGCTTAAAGCCTGTGCTACAGAACTGGGAGAGCCACTGGAGCACATCTTAAACTGGAGTCTCCGTCTCGGGAGAGTCCTAGCACTGTGGAAGACATCATGTCTCTTTCCCGTCACCAAGAAACCACACCCAAGTGAGCTTAAACCGGCACTAAGCAACATTCTGTTTTTCTCTCTCACGAGCTCCCTCTAAAGCCCGCTGTTTTGCATTGTATTGCACTGCATTCTGTTGGAGGCGGTCCGCGCTGCTGAACATTGCAAGTGCTGTATCTACCGCTATTGGCCACGGTGGCGCATTCTACACTGTTCGTTCGCCGTGTAATGACTAATTTTAGCATCCTAAACAGTATGAAACGGATTAATTAAATGAAAAATGTTGCATAGTGGGCCTTTAATGACTACAGGCCAGTCGCTCTCACATCACACCTGATGAAGACCATGGAGAGACTGGTTCTGCGGATACTTATGCCACAGGTGCGCCATCCACTAGACCCATTACAGTTTGCTTATCAGGAGAAAGTGGGCGTCGACGATGCCATCTCATACCTCCTACACAGGACACACACTCACCTGGACAAGGAGAAAAGTGCTGTGAGAATCATGTTCTTTGACTTCTCCAGTGCTTTTAACACCATCCAACCCCCCAGACTGAGTGACAAGCTCCTGCAGATGGGTGTGGATGCCCACCTGGTATCCTGGATTGCAGACTACCTGACCGGCCACAGTTCGTCAGACTGAAGGACTGCCTCTCTGACACTGTCATCAGCAGCACCGGAGCTCCACAGAGAACAGTGCTCCTCATAGTCCTGTTCACCCTGTACACATCTGACTTCTGCTACAACATGGAGTCATGCCACATGCAGAAGTTTTCAGACGATACTGCAATTGTGGGTTGTATCAGGAGCAGGTGGAGGAATACAGGAGCCTGGTGGAGGACTTTGTGCAATGGTGCAGACTCAACCACCTACAACTCAACACTGCCAAGACTGGTCTGGTCAGTCAACACAGAAGCACTGTACAAGAAGGGGCAGAGCAGGTTGTACTTCCTGTGGAGGCTGCGGTCCTTCAACGTCTGCAGCAAGCTCCTCTGGATGTTTTACCAGTCTGTTGTTGTCAGCGTCCTCTTCTATGCTGTGGCATGCTGGGGAGGAAGCACTAAGAAGAGGGATGCTGGGCGACTAGACAGGCTGGTAAGGAAAGCTGGCTCTGTTGTTGGAGCTGAACTGGAGTGCATCACTTCAGTATCAGAAAAAAGGACCCTGAACAAGCTACTCAACATCCTGGACAATGACTGTCATCCACTCCACAGCACTATCATGCAGCAGAAGAGCTTGATCAGCTGGAGACTACGCTCCCTGACATGCACAACAGACAGACTTAGGAAGGGCCATACAACTCTACAATGCTTTACTGAAAGGAAAAGGAGAGTTGGACTTCTCTGCATAGTCTATCTGCACCTTAACCCTCTTATACACTTACAATACTTTTTTCTACAATACTGTGTATTGTTGACACTGCCTACGGACCTTACTGGCTACATTAGCCCACATGCACAACCCCTCATACTTGACCAATAACAATAACTGTAACTTGATACTTGACCTTCATACTTGACTGATGCATGAACCCTTATATGACTTATCCTTGAACTGATGCTGTAATTTTTTTATTACTAGGCTATTTTTATTTTTATCTTATTGTCCATATACTTATACTAGAACTGTTAAATTGCTATGCTTATATTTTTTACTGCCCATTTTACATATGCACATATTTATTGCTGGTCACTAGACTTTTAAAGGTCTCATTCCATCGTATTTTCATTAATTTTGTGGTGGTCTCTTGTTTAAAATAATGTCATGAGCAGGCGCGTAGGAAATACGGGGGTCACGGGGGTCGGGACCCCCCCAATGTTGACCCCCTACCCCACCAAAAAATATTAAAAAAAAAAAACCCTACCGAAAAAACAGCTTACATTTTTTCAACTTTCCTCGCAAACTTCACGTCGCTATAAGCCTACGCCCCCTCCACCTCTTTCCATGCAAACTTCACATAACAACCCCCCTCCCCCACCAACGTTATCAGCCATCATAGACGTCCACTGGTAAAAAAAAAAGTTGGATATTCGCTCCTTTGTTGTCAATAATGTAAGTGCAGGGTTCCCGTCAATTAAAAAAATCTATCAGTAGCTTTGGACCATTGGAAACCTTAATTTGCAGTTTCTTAGAGCTTACAGATAGCATCAACGTTACAGTATGCAGACAAGGAAACAAGTGTGAGCTACGTTAATTGTGTGGCCGGAGAGAAAATTGCTTTTTATGGTGAAACAATGCTCTGATAAAACAATGCACACAATGAATGACGATGTTAGTTATAAGTCGGTTTTACAGAATGTTAAGTCATAGGGACTTCATTACTTTGCCAGCTTTGTCAGCAGCAGCCCAGCGAGGAGTGAGGTCAGGGGCAGTTATCAACAACGTTGTTGAGACGGCATAATTTTGATTTGGTTTCTTAAACCAGTCTACTGATAGATCTGACTTCATGTTCAGTCGCTGCCAGTCTCGTTCCAGATACAGCCAAGATTAGAAAACAGATTAGCCTACCTTGTGGGATCTTATCCACATACACACAATCATAATCCAAAAAGACGATCAAAAACATCAAATATAACGCAGGAATGTGCACCGTAAGGTGTCACGTACACTTTGAATAGGGCATTGGAACTAACTGGATATTCAGGCTGCTAAATTAGTAGCCTACCAACACGAGTTTGCTGAGATGAGTTCACATCAGAATAGGTAAGCGCTGGTTTATTTTATTATTGCAACTGGTTGGCTTAACAGGTTTTGTTTAAATAGTAGGGTATAACGTTCAATTATTACCCTATATGCTGTCTTCAGTGCAGCCCTGCAGTGGCCTTTTTCGTGTATAATACTATGGTCGACTTTTTGTAATCCAGGGATGAAGTATGACCTGTCTGCCAGCTAATGGCAAAAAAATTAAACAAAATTAGGCTTCTCATTCGTTCCATTGGGCTGTTGTTTAGAAGACGCGCCCTTGTTGAGTGTAGGCCTACTGGACAATGGCGCTTTTAATCTTGCATTTCAATGCATTTGGACTATTAGCCTATCTGTAGGCTAACTCACATTAGGTCTAGCCAAAATGTGTGCTATAAGAATCGCAGAACAATATTTTTAACGAGAGAAAATTAAGATGCATGTGTATACCCTGCAACAAGAGATGTATATGCGTGAGCAAAGTTGTGCCGTGAATTTTCCGCTCCATAGCGCCACCGAACTCGTGCAGATTCGGTCCCCCTCAATGTCAAACTGCTTCCTACGCGCCTGGTCATGAGAGTTGGTTTCGACAAAAAATATGCTGTGGTTGTCTTGTTTCAAGCTATTTTAGTTAGGTGAAAACGAGAGCAGGGATAGCTCGAGAGGATTCTTATGAATATTAATGATATGCAAATGTTTCGCCTCTGATTGGCTAACAACACTGTGACGCTCCCTCTAGTGGGTCTGTCTGCAGGCAGCCTAACGTTTCTTGAGGGCGGGTTAACTGTATAGCTAATGTTCAAATTCACGTACATTTGTACGGCTTTTCCGATTCGCTCGTTTTTCCCGGCAGCTTTCTATCACAGGCGAATACAGACTACAGGGGTTGGAGAGCAGTTTGAAGTTGAGCATAGAAGTACAACTTGGGCTGACCTATGGTAATGTAAAAACATCAAGTCTTAAACGGTTTATTTTGGAAGGAGACCTTTAACTTCGCACTGTTGCACTACTGGAGTCATTTGCACTACTATCTTGACACACACCTCATACTGGACCACAGTACATTCATGCACATCTCTACCCTTAGTATTTGTATTCTATTGTTCTTCTTAGTGATGTTGATCTAGTCATGTTGTTTTGTTGATCTGCTTCTTATCATTCTGTGTACACTGTAGTATATGTTGTGTGTGATTTTTTTTAAGCTGCTGGGACCTTGAATTTCCCCTTGGGGATCAATAAAGTATCTATCTATCTATCTATCTGATTGTAAGCACACGGGGATGTGGGGTGTTTCATGGGATCTGTCTCCGAATGGACAAAGAGCATGAAGGTTCTCACAAGGAAATTTTTTTTTCACAAATCTTAACAATTTTTCTGTGCTTGCTTTGCAAAACAAAAAAGAGCAACATGATGAGCGCTGACATTTCTTGCTCATTACATGGCGTGTTCACTGCATCTGTACATTTACTGTAAGCACAGAACAAACACACACGTGTAGAAACATGTAGTGCTTCTGTAATGACTCAGTTGCAGATGACAGTATCTACACGGTTTCTGTCCTCTCAACGATTAAAGGTGTCTGAAACTGTCTTGTATTGCGTAAGACAAACTGTATACATCTGAAGGGGTTCTGCTAAAAACATCAGTCAGTGTGTATCATATGGAGCTACATTAAAAGGTTATTTTTAGTCGATAAACAACACAAATGTACATTTTATTCAAATCTTAAATCAATTACTTGCTGTAACACCAGGTGTAGAGACAGACGGAAAAATTAGCATACACATACACTCCTCTTTGCATACTCTTAATTTGAGGCCTTCTGAAGATCCAGTGACGAACAGCCAATATCATCAAATTTGGATTGGAAAACTTGGTGCATATCTCTCTGTTGAACCACCCTTGCCTTTAACTCACGGTTACAATCTTATAATCCGAATAATGCGCTGAGGGATCAATTAGTCACCATGAATTACAGAAAGATAACCAGTGCTTATTTGCATAGCACTTTCATCGTTACTGCGGATCCCCGCAATACTTCATCCACTCTTGTTGTCGGTGCACGATCAGTTGGGAACAGTAACATGTAGGGCGTATATCAAAGAGACTTGACAACCTCCGTCTTACCTCTCACTGTGCAAGTGGGTGCTCTGGCTGACTGCAGTCTTTGAATGCAGAGGGAGCATGCGGAAACCGTGAGAACGCTGCGGATCAGACAGATATTTCCAGCTGGCAGGCAACTGAGGACACAGGATCTGAAATAAATAATGCCTCAGGGATGCTGTTGGGGTGGGATGATGCTAATATAGGTTTTTATTAATTCAAGCAATTAGATAATCAATATGGAACATGACTATTTATAAGTACTGATTTTATTATTTATTTTTAAATGACATAAACCATGTCATAGGAACAATTAAGTATTTATACCTGGACAGTTTTTTTGGTATGTTCCAGAGAATACTGTAGTTTCCAAAAGTTCCAGTTCAATTAAATATCAGCAACTGTGGTAAAGTAGTATACTAAACTTCCAACCTTTTTTCCTCACTGAGATTTCCAGTACCAAAATTTAGACACCTACAGTGTCTAAAAAATTGAAAATCTTGAAATCTTAAAATAAGCATTTGGCCTATAGGCATTTACCCACAATGTGAGATCCATGATTATGTGTGCACATGGCAAATAAGGCAAAGAACATTATTTACATAATGCAGAGAATATTGAGAATAGTCTCACTGAGCCTCTCAGCAGGGTATTCGTTCACCATGCATATCAGCACTCACCAGCATGTATATGGAGAATCCTGTAAAAGCTCTGTCCTCCATCTGCCCTAGAAATTATGAATGTGTGTGTGTGTGTGTGTGCGTGGTATTGGTAGGGGGTCCTCATGATGAGTCTCTCTAAGCATCAAAATATTTATGATAATCCCGATAAACAACACAGAAAATGGATGTAGAGTGACAGTAAGAGCTCCTATGGCTAAACACTAAAACTGCATGGTGGTGTACTTATGGCGGTTTTCCACTGACTAGTACTAATTCAGTTCGGTTCGACTCATTTCAATTAGTTTGTTTTTTGTTGTTAACCAATATGTAGGCCTATGTTATATTTTAGAATCTTTTTTTTTTTCTTTGCAACAGGTCTAAAGCCAACTATAAGCTTAAACATTTAATAAGGAGGAATAACAGTAGCCGCATTTGAATCTTGTCTGGCTATTGCATGTATACAATATCTACAGTCTTTAAAATCAACGTGATAAACATAATCGTTTAATTAAAATGTCTGTGTTTTTCAGATCATGCGCTCTTATCAACGCCGCAGTCCATCTGTTTGGGCCTTGAGCAGAGCTACAGAGTGCTGGGATATGATAGTTCCTGGTTTCAGTGCCATCCAGTGGGTAAAACATTTCCGCATGTCAGAAGAAAGGTTTTTATATCTCTGTAACAAAGTAAGTCCACTGATGGAAAAGCAAGACACAACATTTCGCGAATGCGTTCCTCTAATGAAGAGAGTGGCCATAGCGTTATGGAAACTGGCAACTGGATCCGAATACAGGAGTGTGGGTCATCTGTTTGGTGTCAGCATTACAACTGTGTGGCGGTGTGTGTCCGAATTTGTAATTGCTGCTGAGACTGTTGGTGCGTGAACTGATTCGTCGACCGTACCAGGGGAAGTTTTTAGAAATGGCTGGGTACATTGAAAATAGATTGAGACTCCCACAGTGCATAGGTGCCATTGATGGGTCATGTATACCCATCTTGGCACCACCGAACTACCATTGTGATTTTTTTTAACCGTGCCGGGCTGGCACTCCATAGTACTTCAAGGTGTTGTAGATTGAAAAGGTATTTTCTGGAATGTTTTTGCAGGGCTGCCAGGGAGCTTGCACGATGCTCGTGTGTTGAGATTGTCAACATTATGGGAGCTGGCCAGTTTTGATAACCTTTTTTCTGCTCACATAAGGGACATAGGTGGAATGAATGTTGGATATTACATCCTAGGTGACTCAGCCTATCCCCTCCAGAGCTGGCTTTTAAAACCCTTCCAAGACACTGAGCGACTGTGAAACTACAACAAGAAGACCTGTAGAGCATGTGTAGTAGTTGAAAATAGTTTTGGCAGGCTTAAACCCATTTGTGTAAGTTTTATTTTTTTCGTATGAGAATTTTTCCCATCTATCGGCGAAGTGGTATACTGCACACGTTTGAATGAAATGTATTAGCCCTCCCCTTCCTACGGTCCAAAAATGGTACCAGGTACCAGATTTAAAGGAATAGTTCGGTTTTTAACACATTAAGCCCCTTTCACAGGTTGTCTAAAATGCAATAAAGTGGTTGACATCGAAATTTTGACGATTGCTTCTGTCTCGGCTATTTGGGAAATGTACAGTAGAATCGCCTCTGCCTGCCTTCAAAATGGCTAGCAATGGGCATGTGTTGTTTCTATCCTTAAAACACTGGTTTTAAAAAAGTGCTACTCACCAAGTGGTTAGTGGTGCTCAATGATGTTCCAAAACATGTATCGTAGCGAAATAAAGCTTCCGTCATGTTTTATTTGGCACTTTGTTTATATGAAGGAGCAAACAGATCCCTATGGGCAAATAAAACATGACAGAAACTGTATTTTGCTACGATAATTGGGTTGGAACATCAGCAAACGCCACTAATCACTCCATGAGTAGCACTTTTTTAAAACCAGTGTTTTAAGGATAGAAACAACACACGCCCATTGCTAGCCATTTTAAAGGCAGGCAGAGGTGATTCTATATTTCCCAAATAGCCGAGACAGGAACAATCATCAAGATTTTGGTGTCAACCACTTTATTTCATTTTAGACAACCTGTGAAAGGGGCTCAATGTGTTAAAAACCGAACTATCCCTTTAAATAAAGGAAAAGCATAAAAGCCAAACTGAACTGAACCGAACCAAACTGGTACTAATCAGTGGAAAAACACCATTAGGCGCCAAGGGGACTAAGAGGACACAGCAGTGCCGAAGTCTATTGTGCTGGGAGCAGGTGCAAGTTTTCGCTTCATTGCTGGAACCATGGACAGACACAATCAGAATCCCTACATCACACATAATAAAAACAAAGAGGAAAACAGGTGCACATACAATCTTTAATGGAACCTTGTAGCAAGCTGGTTTGCTCATTCGCAAAGCTTCTCCCATTCAGAAACTGCAGAATTCTGCACATCGTAACCATCGAGGGTGTCTGTAAAACTTTTGAAAGTTAACAATGCTCTGCTGTGATATCCCTATTGAATTGGTGTATTGAATAGAGTGTATCAAGCATACTGAGTAACACACAATCTGTCTCTTTCTGTGCTGATTGTAAAATGTTTTAGTTTAGTCATGGACTGAACAAACAGTAGCCTCTTGATACAATACACACCTGAGATTTTCTGCTAGTTGCTTTTGAAGTACTCCTAAGCAAAACCATAGTGTTCGAAGGAAAGCTTGAGGGGCTATAATAACAGTGTCAAGGTGTGATTATTCCAAAAGGTCAGTTGGGGAATTGCACAAGTCTTCCAGACGATGTATCACAGGTCCTTTCTATAAAGCATTTGTTGGAATGCTGCTGGCCTTGTAACTACACTGCAAACAGTGTAAACGTTCTACATGAACTAGTTCAGTTCATAGTTCATAATTTCAAAAAAAGAACTAAGTTCACAGCTCCTAAAAATGAAATATTTCAGTTCTTTTTTTCCCGTATGTTGCGAACTATAATTTTTCGGCCTCAGGCGGCAATTATTTAGTTTAACACTGAAACTGTGTCATATCTTCCTATCCAATTTTTAATTCTTATCTAACCAGGGTTTACATCCCCATTGTTTTAACACTTGTTGTTTTTCAGGTTAGCTGAGGACGTGACTGAAGTGCAGATTTTATTTTTCAAAGCCGATGGGCAGGTTTGCACATGTAATGAAGTGAATAATATACATTTCACCAAACGTATTTTGAGAGTCTGGGAATTGGAACATACCAATGCAATAGTAGAAAGGGCCATTATAAACACAAACCTAGTTTTGAGTTAATTTGCCACATTTGGTTTATATGGATAAGTTAAGCAAATGTAAGACCAGAAAATCAATCAAGTTCAAGTTTGATTGTGTACTTTGTAACCCTGTTAATGGTAGTGCCCACCCCTGTTCAACCATTTGGTAGGTGCCATAGACTCGTTGCTCTCAGTGTAAGGGGAGCATCGGTTGAAGGTACATGTGTGAAATCAACATAAGCTCATATAGCACTTAAAATAGCTATGAAATGATTAACCTATGAAGTAGGAGCATTGAGTGTCAGCCTGTATCGATAACTGTACTTTATGAGTGTTTTGGGCAGTATTTCCCCTGTGTAAACATAACAGGCTTAAGCTAGCATCACAAGTAGACTTCATAACTAGCACCACTGAAGTTTGTTCTTTTAAGTGTCTCATTAATTTGTTGAGCGAATGAGTGAGGGTGTTCTAATGTAGCGTGCTTCTTTAACAGATTGAGAAGAATGCATGTATTGACTATTTCTCTCTCACACTGAAAATTCGCAGGTATGAGACTGTTGAAATGCTAACTGAATTAATTCATAGTTTTATGCCAGTTTACATTCTTTTGCTAAATACTGGAGAGCAATTCAAAGTAAGCTTTTGTTGGCTTTTCTAATTCCACTATACGATCTGACACGTTGTATAAATGAGATGTCATTCTGATTTCTTTATTATGTACATTATGATGTATTTTTAGTTTCATTCATGTGTTATACGTTATTATATTTTATGTTGTTATTATGCTCTCAGTGTAAGGGGAGCATCGGTTGAAGATTGAGAAGAATGCATGTATTGACTATTTCTCTCTCACACTGAAAATTCGCAGTAAAGCATCTGAAATAGAATTTGGTGTTGCTTGGTGATTTCCTGTGGTGGAGAAGACAACCGCTACACACAGAATACTACTATAGATAGTAACTGTAATCAATTATCGATATTTTTTGGTGGGACAATTTAGGTGCCTCAAAGGTGTTAAATTGTATGTGTAGAGTGACTTTGGTGCAACTAGTTTATAGTAAGATATTTATTGAAGTCCTTTTAACAATAGACTAAGCCACATTTTCCCACCCTAAGATTACTGAAGGTCAGTGTTGGGGATAACGCGATACAAAGGAACGCGTTACTGTAATTTGTTACATTTTTCAGGAACGAAATAACGTAACAAGTTACATTTTAAAATATCAGTAATTCGTTACAGTTACTATCTATAGTAACTGACTTTTTCTGCGTTACTAACGTTTTGTTCTGTAAAACTATTTATGACCTGTTAGCCTAATTAATTGATCTGTATGCGTCTGTAGCTGAAGGAGAGAGCATAGAGAATGCGACAAAACCACTGAAATGCAAGATGTAGCCTATCCAATGTCGTTTTGTGTGCAGATTCAGTTAGCCCATTCGGATAAAGTTGGTTGTGCCTATGGTAAGGTCAGACACTTGCAAATAATTTTGATAGGCTATATTTAGTTTGTAGCCTGATGTTATTCTCCTGAACACATACTGTAAAGCTACTAGTATGACTCACGTCATGTTTATAGCGATTCATTCAGTCTATTTTGCGCACTGAGTAGGCTAGCGATGTCAGTCATTATGATAACAACAGGTGTAGATTATTGGCTAATCGGAAGCTAGGTAGATAACGTGCAACTCTGAGGCTATGTTTACACATACCTGGGTATTTTGATAAACGAATATTTTCTTTCCTCCGTTTTCCAAAATAATTCCGTGCATACACCATCGCTTTCAAAAAAGTTTCCGTTTACATTTAGCTGCATAAATATGCTGTCAAGAGCCATCATACCTAGGCTATGCATATGGGCCGCAGTGTAGGAAGAAGGAGCCATACAAGCCAACCAGAAGCCTCATGCCATTCCTCCGGGACAACCACCACCTCATTTTCAAAGTTCTCCCACCAGACAGCAGTCCGCCCAGGTCGGACAGGAAAACTACGTTTTATCTGTTTTTCGCAGTTTACACGCAAACGTGAATTCGGAGTTTTCCAAAAATCTCCACTTTTGCCGGAGTTTTTAGAAAGAATCGTTTTCAGAGGCGACATCTCCGTTTGTGCGTAAATGAAAGGCGCAAACGAAGGGGAAAGTGTCAGTTTTTAAGAGAAAACGTATGTGTAAATGGGGTGGAACAAATAGTTTGTGCTTCTGCCTAGAATCTGGATGGGTAGGGAGAAAAAAAGTAACGAGTAAAGTAATGAGTAGTGTAGTGAGTTACTGTTTTAAAGGAGTAACGAGTAACGTAATTTAGTTACAAATTAAAGCAGTAACTAAAGTAAAGTAACAAGTTACTTTTTTTGAGTAACTTCCCCAACACTGCTGAAGGTTTGGTGGCACTACAAATTTATTGGAGCAAAGTTATTCAGTCATTCTGGTCTAGTACGACCAGAATGAGGCTATTGTGTGTTTTGATTTTTCTGGTACAGTTGATAAGATTAAAGTTCTCTTTCGTTTTGAAGCCGAAACGTACGAATGGATGATGCCTATCATCTCCTACTTTTTCTGAAGTCAATTTTAACCAACCCTTTGAAAAAAGGGCAGTAAGCGCTCTGATGCGCGCAGGCAACTACTCAGACAGCCCTGCGTGACGTCAGAAAGTCTATATATTGACTGCGCTTACGCTTCAGGTCCTCTTTGCCTCTTTCACCTCGCCTACTGCGTGTGTTTCTGAGTCGCTTTTCGTTTGCTTCTGCAAATATTTCTAAAACCAACGGCTTTTTTGAATGCCCACCACAAAAGCTTTTTTCAAAGCTCTCCGAGGGATTTCCGTCTTGCCCCAAGTGCTCACGCCGGTCCCTAACTTCTGGTACCTCGAGACGCAAGATGGCTACTCGTCGTTGTACCGACTGTGATCGTCCCATGGTCTCTCCGACCACCATGCTGTGTGTTTCATCTGCATGGGGAGTGAGCATGCTATGCTAGCCTTCTCGCAGCCGGATCTCTGCTCGGCTTGCGAACGCCTCTCCCCTGCGGCTATTGCCAACAGAGCGGCATTTTTCGTGGGTTCCACTGGTAGTCCAGGGGCGGCTTCTACCCCCGTTGGCGTCAGTGCTCTCCCAGTTTATCGATTTTCCCCCGGCGTCCTCGCACCCGGATGGGCTAATCGGCTGGTCTTCAGTGGCTACTCGGCCATCGGTTAGCTTCTCAGCGGCTAGTCAGCTACCAGCTAGTCAGCTAACCACGGCCCACCTGGCTTGCCCTGCTAGCTCCATCGGCGCTGCCTTTGCCCGCGCGGCTACTTTGCCGCTCCAGGTCGATGATTCTGATGACCCGGTTATTGAGGCTGTGGACGAGGAGGAGTTTGCTTCCTTCCTCTCCGCTAAGGGATGCGCCACCGTGGAAGATTTGCCACCGGTCCAGAAGACCCACGCCGTCCAGTTAGCTTCTGAGCTAGCTTCCTTGGCTACACAGGCGGCTAGCAGGCTGGGCCTGCCCCCGCCTCAGCGCTGTCAGGGAGGGCGTTTCGACCCCTTCTCCGGCGCGCTGCCCTCACCTTATGCCCTCCCGCTCCCTGCTCACCCCACTGTCGTGGCAGATTCGCAGGCCTCTTGGGAGGCCCCCTTCGCCGCCATTGCCCCTATTCAAGGCCACGCGGCGTTTTACGCGATGGACGCAGCGGGCGCCAACGGCCTCATGCAGCTCCCTCGCGTTGAGGATGCGGTCACTGGTTGTCTAGCGCCATCTTCTGCCACCACCTGGACATCGCCTCCTGAGCTTCCCTCTAAGCCGTGCCAGCGCACGGAGAAGCTCGTTTCAAAGGCCTTTATTTGTACAGGCCAGGCGATAAGGGCGTTGAATACCGCCTTTCTCCTCTCCTCTCTGTCTGAGGAACTGGTGGCGGATCTCTCAGGGCAGCCGTCGGACCTTACCCTCCATCAGCTGCGCAGAGCTACCGCTCTCACCTCACTGGCCATCAGGGCGGCCATTAAAGCCGACGGGCGCTACCTTGGCTCTTTGGTCGTCATCGACAGGCACCTCTGGCTGAATCTCTCGTCCATGCCAGAGAAGGAGAAGAGACATCTTATGAACGCTCCCATCTCTGCTGATGCTCTGTTTGGCCAGGCGCTGGAACTCCAGCGCGATCGCTTAGAGAAGACGAAGTCGGCGGCTCAGGCCCTGCAACCCGTGCTTCCTAAGCGTGCCCCGCCTCAACCAGCCACTCCGGCTGCACCTCAGACGCGTGCTAGCGTGCCTCAACGGACGCAGCAGAAGAAAAAGGCGGACGCACCCAAAGCCGCACCACCGCCGGCTACCGGGTCACAACCTCTTTGGCAGCGCTCTCGCTCATGCGCGGCCCCCGCCACGCGTCCAACCAGCCAGGAACGACGCAACAGGCCACAGCGCTGCAGTCCCCAGCTCGGAGCGTTCCCCCCCGCTTCGGCGGTCCTCTCTGATCTCACCCCCTCAGGGGGGTGCTGAGTTTGCCTTGTTCACAAGCACCCCGCACACACACTCTCGCCCCTCTGGGGCAATGTTTGACAATGAGCCCCGGCCGGAGGAGCTCTCTGTTCTGTCAGCGCTGTCGCGCACTGGGGCACCGATTCGGTCTCCACCGCGCATTCAGCTTACGCACGCCGCGCGCTATGCGCCTTGCGTGACGTCACGCCTTGACGCCGCCCAGGTGGCACCGAGGCCTCTACTAGCGTCATGGCCCCCGCGTCCTCTGTCCCAGGCAACACTGCGCAACACAGGCGCAGACCTCCTCTCCAGGGGTGTTCCGCGTGCAACCGACTGGCGCCTCTGCCCAGCCGTGTTGCACAGCCTCTGGTCCCGCTTCGGGCGGGCACGAGTCGATCTTTTCGCCTCGAGCGAGAACGCTCACTGTCCAGCGTGGTTTTCGCTGGAGCGAGATGCGCCGCTAGGGTCGGACGCGCTGGCACATCCGTGGCCGCGAGGTCTACTCTACGCTTTTCCCCGCTTCCTCTGATGCGTCAGGTGTTGGCCAGGATCAGAGTGGGGGCTCACAGGGTGATTCTGATCGCCCCCAATTGGCCATCTCAGAGCTGGTTCTCAGATCTGGTCTCACTGCTGGACGGCCAGCCTTGGACCCTCCCTCTGAGGAGGGATCTCCTATCTCAGGCTCACGGGTCGCTGTGGCACCCCAAGCCGGAAGCGTGGAGACTGACGGCTTGGCCCCTGAACGGGCACGTCTCCTAGAGAGCGGCCTGTCAGACGCAGTTATAGAGACTGTTCAGGCTGCTAGAGCTACGTCCACTAGGTCGTTGTATACACTAAAGTGGCGCGTGTTCAGCACGTGGTGCAGAGACAGAGGCTGCGATCCTCTAGTCTGCCCTATTGGCGAGGTGCTTGCTTTTCTGAAACACCTGTTTGATCAGGGTCGTACGCCCTCTACTCTGAAGGTGTACCTCGCAGCTATTTCAGCATGCCATGTTGGCTATGCTGGCGTTTCCCCAGGCGCTCACCCCCTTGCGTCGCGCTTCATGAAGGGCGTCAGGCGGCTTCGCCCCTCTTCCACACGTTCGGTCCCTACTTGGGACCTGGCCACTGTCCTACGCGGACTGGCTCTTACGCCCTTTGACCCTCTGTCGAGTGCCAGTCTAAAGATGCTTTCCCTTAAGACTGCGCTTCTGCTCGCTCTGGTCTCGGTGAAGCGCGTTAGTGATCTGACTGCTCTATCAGTCAGTCCTGACTGTCTTGAAATCACGCAAGAAGATGCGCGGGTAACGCTACGACCAAATCCCTTTTCTCGCCCTAAAGTGCTGTCTACTGACCCTCGTTCGAGGGTCATTGAGCTCTCAGCCCTTCCTGAGACGGGAGGTTCTGTGCCCGTCACTCTGTGCCCAGTCAGAGCGCTTCGTGCCTATTTGACGCGTACGCAGAGCATCAGGAAGACGAACCACTTGTTCGTCTGCCATGGCGAGCGTGCCAAGGGTCAGGCCTTGTCTACCCAACGCATGTCGCATTGGCTTACTGAGGCCATACGTCTGGCATATGAGGCGGCGGGTGCTCCTCCGCCTGCTCATGTCAGGGCGCACTCCACCCGTGGAGTGGCGGCTTCTTGGGCCTTCTGGAAAGGCGTCCCTATGCAGGATATCTGTCTGAGCACTTCGTGGGCCTCAGGCAACACCTTCGCGCGTTTTTACGCGCTGGACGTCACCAGGCCGGGGGTAGCAGAGAGTGTTCTCTCTGGGCCCGGCGGCGGTCCCATGGGTCTTCCCACCTCGGGCTCCTCGATGTAGGGCTCTTGAGGCTTGGTTGTAGTGATCCATTCGTACGTTTCGGCTTCGAAGCGAAAGAGAACGTTCCGGATACTAACGTATCCTCGGTTCTCTGAGTGAGAAGCCGAAATGTACGCTTCGGGCCTCAAGTCGCCGACGCTGGCGAGCTTGGCAAAGAGGACCTGAAGCGTAAGCGCAATCAATATAGACTTTCTGACGTCATGCAGGGCTGTCTAAGTAGTTGCCTGTGCGCGTCAGAGCGCTTACTACCCTTTTTTCAAAGGGTTGGTTAAAATTGACTTCAGAAAAAGTAGGAGATGATAGGCATCATCCATTCGTACGTTTTGGCTTCTCACTCAGAGAACCGAGGATACGTTAGTATCCGTAACGTTATTGAATGTTATTCGTAATTAAAAAAAACTTTAAATATAGGGCCAAAGAGGTGTAATATGACCCTGATAACATTCCAACAGGCTTTGGTGGCTCTTTACTCATTGGCAGTGAAGTTATTTACATTAATGCGTTTGCGTTTTGCACTTTGCAGACAGTCCCAAGGATTCCACTGAAGATTGCTCATTGAGAGCAATGCCGTCCGTATTTACATATTTGCAGCTCAGCCCTGTTGAATAGACCCGTATGCCTGTGTTGTAAGATTGCTTTGTTGAAGATTTATTGAGCCTTGAAGTTCGAATCTGTCGATTTCTTTCCAGCTTTAGTGAAGTGAATTTCTGTGCAGTAAAATTGCTAGCCCAATTCCTTACTGTAAGAATTGGTAAAGCGTGCAGACCGAGAGAAAGTTTTGACATGAGTCTCCTCATGTCCAATGCGTGAGGGTTGAGAGTCCTTCTCCATACTGCTTTTTGTTTTGATGACACTGGAGGAGGCTGCTGTTGCAAAATTGGATCTGCAATATTGCTCTCAGGCTCCATGCAACTTTGGCGCACACGTAACATTTGACCACAGGACTAAACGGAAATATAGAAATTTGCACTTGAACAAAATAAAAAAGAGTGAACGTGCCGTTCACAGACACCACAATGAACGCGTTCACAGTATCGTTCATCAGGGAGTGATACAGTACGTTCAGTTCACGTTCACCAAAATTATGAACAAGTTCATGAATTTTCGTTCAATGAACGCGTTCAGGTACAACACTGACTGCAGACGTACATAACCATGTAATAAACATTATTGCAACGTTGTAATAAACATTAACAACGTTATTGCAGCCCATGACTATCACTCCCTGTTAGTTCTTTTGAGTTTGACAGTAACAAAGAAATCAGATCAGAAAGAGAAGTTGCCCCTGACGATACCTGTTCACTGAAAGATTTGTGTAAATACAATTTGGATAAAAAAAAAAACACACACACCATATTTTCTCTGTAACCAAATAAATTCTTCATGCAGTGACATTAAATCTTGCCCAAGGACCTGACAGCTGAAGTTAAGACAGCATTTAGCTGCCGTGGGTAGTAGTGGAAATATTTGCGGTGATCCTTTTTTCCACACAAAACGCTAGAGACAAAAAAAAAAAAGTCCTTGAGATCCTAGGTCTGGTGCCTGATCTGTACATTAGATAGATAGAGACTTTATTGATCCCCAAGGGGGAAATTCAAGATGAAATATGAAATAGAAGATCTTTTAAAAGGCTAAGACATCAGATAACCCACAGGGAGCCAAACTCATCCTTGATTTCCTGAGAAAGTAGTTATGGCCTCAGAGACAACATTTTATAAAGCCACTCAAAACAGTGTAAACAAAAGTGCAAGAACAGAGAACTTCTGAGAGGCTGTAAACCTATCAAGCATGGTGTGAAACAAATCCCTTACGTGTCCATTCATGATAAGCTTTAAAAGTGGGAGTTCATTTTGCATGCCAATCCACATTTAAATGTAGCACACAGTCACCAGTCATGGCCTCCATCTCTCAGGTTTTAATGATATGAGGTTTCTAAATCTGACTGTACCGCCATCACAACGGTTTATTATACCTACAGTGTATGTTTTTCATGGGTACTTAGTGTGTTTTGGCAAGGTCTGTTGGCTTTTTTGGATGACTATCCAACAACCATGACCTTTGGCAATGACACGTAGTGATTAGGAGAATTTGCCCTTATTAAATCACTGTCACTGGTTCAGAGTTACAAATGGCCTCATTATCGTGGCTGCTGAAACATGACCCCAGCATTTTTTCATGCAGTGATTTCAATTTAATTCACTCCTTCACATTTAATTTTGAAAGGAGTTTTGAAGGCCAGGGGCAATCAAAAATAGAGAATGTAAACATTGCTGTTTGCAGGTCTTAAGAAAGAACTATAATGATTGTTGCTATTGTGTTTAAGTGTCAGGATTCTTTTTTAGTTATTTTGTTTAGTTACAGTTTTGTGTTAAAACAGACAACCGCATATCATACAGTTAGATAAATGAAGGAACTCAACTACGCAGCATGTATATTTGTAGTGAATCTCCCTAATTGTCCCAATAGGTGTCACAAACTCATCTCTGTTTCCATAGTGGCAGTGGGGTAGAATCTTCTGCTATAAAGAACCCTCCTCTAGGCACATTTAATGTTCAAAATTAAGGATTAACCCAGAATATTCATCATATGGGTAACAATCCGGCCTTTGGCATGATAGGGGAAAGAAAATGAAGACTTCTTTGATCATCCTTAGCAGCTATAAATGACTGCCCTTAGGTAAGCCCTATGCCTTCTCTGAGACAGCTCCCCTTTTACTGAGACAGATTTTTTTCCTAAGTAAATAGAGATGCCTTGCCTCAAGCCTTGCTCACTTTTTAAACTATAAATAAGGATTTTTTTCTGGCAGAGATTGGGATGGCAAGTATTCCGAGGATCAGCTGAGGGAGTACTTAGTCTTAACTTTTAGGTGGATAAGGGCCCAGAGAAGAACAGTCAGACAGTGCATACAGGGAAACATGTAAACAGGCTGTGAACAGATGATTTAAGGAGGGTGCTGAGGACTACCGAGAAAAGTACATCCATACGCTATTTACAGCACAAATGCGGAAACCCACACACACAGGTATGCTTCAAATCTAGAAAAAGATATGAGAGAGCATCTACAAATTTGTTATAGGCAGGGTACAGGTTTGATAGATAACTGCATGATTGCACTGAGACAAATTTAAAAGTATGGATCTGAATAGGCCTAAGAAAAACTTTAGGCTACTGGGTGTTTGTGGGTGACAAATAACAAAGAGCAAAGCTCATAAACTGTATTCAATGAGAACAAGATTGGAGGTCTTTGTCTCTGTTGCTCTAATCATCTCTCATAAATTCTCTAAGGTCTGCAGTTGTTTGCATGAAAATATCCACTTTAGAGTTTGCATCCTAGAGCAAGCAACCCATCATCTGTGAGCTCTGGATGTGTGGTAGCGCTCACAGCATTGTCGCTCACACATGAGATCCTCAACACACCTCCAACTGGCTGTCACTCACTGCCGTCTACACCAGATCTGTCTGAGTGAATTAGCAAGGCAAGTTTATATATAGCGCATTTAATACACAAAGGCAGTTCAATGTGCAATGTGCTTAGCAATCAAAGCCACACAAACTTGGTTGCTTCTTACACAAAATGAATCCATGCACTACTACTCATAATATCCTTACTTAATGCTTTAGAGATGAACTGGTCTGCTCATTCTCTTTAAGCACTCTCTCTAATTGGGAAAACATTGTAAATTTTTGAATGCATTCTTAAATTTATTTTATGGCCTGGTCAGACAACACGATTTCAGCCCGATTTTGCCCCGAATTTGTCGTGTACAACAATCGTGTCTGATTCCGGTCGGTCGGGCACGACACCGAACGTGAGTGATTCGAGTATTGTGACATACTTCACGACCTGCGATTTGTCGTCTGCGACACCCCGACGAAAAGACTGACTTCACAGACTTTTGTCGGGAGTCGTATGACGTTTTATTTGTGACCTAGTCAAGATTCTAGAGTATTACAACAGCTCCTGTGATAAAGTTTAGCCTACTTCTAATTTGTTTACACCGGTGCTATGACGACATGCGACGTGATACTGAAGCCAGAAAATAGAAATGAATTCAGGTTCAGAGGCCCACGCTAAAATCTAATAAAAGACTGACAGGAAAAACATGAAAGTCTGCATTTGTCTGCATCAGTGTTTGATGCCTTGTACCCGCCCAGTTAACCAGCAGTTGGTGTATTTTACTGCACAGTAAACTGCAAAATCCACTTATTTGAAATGTTTGCTGCATCTGTACAAAATGGAGTACTAAATAGACCCTGAATTAGAGGTCTGCGCGGGACAGAATTATCAGTCCCGCTCCCGCCCGCACCCGCATTGTGCTATCCCGCTCCCGCCCGCACCCACAAAGAATTGTAATTTTCACTCCCGCTCCCGCCCGCATCGGCAATATTTTGTCCCGCTCCCGCCCGCAAAAATCCTGCAAGAGGGACGTTGGCTTAATTTCTATCTCACTGAAAGGCCTCTTAATTGGCTGAACTTTTTGAAGTTTGTCGCAGAGCTCTGCACTTCCGCGGGTGTACCACTACGACCGTCCATCACGTTGATTCAACATTGAATTTCGGTCGTCTGATGGATACCTACCTTTCCAACCAACAACCAATGTCGATTCGACGCCTGTTTTCTATCTGGGTAGGCTACATCTGCAAGTTTTAATGATTTTAGTAACAGTAAATAAAATATTCAACACAAATTATGTATGCTAGGCACTACATTAATCATTTGTATATTTTATTTTACACTCATATTGTGTTTGCGGGACTGCATTTTATCATCCTACCGCCCGCTCCCGCATAGTGCAGTCCCGCTCCTGCCCGCGCCCGCGATGAGCTTTCAAATTTATTCCCGCATTGCACTGTTTTGCGTTGGGTCCCGCGGGAGTGCAGGCCTCTACCCTGAATGTCTTTCTCCTCCACAGCAACATCAATCAATAGCACAGTAGAGAGCCCTGGAAAAAACAGACACAAAAGACCCAGTTACAGATGTGCTTGGTAGGAATGGGAGTGTGCATTGTAACGAGAGGAATTTATTTTTCCCAACTTTCCCAACCATTATCCTGGGTCCATTTAATGAGTCACGTATGTTCATATACGTATAGAGGATATTGTGGACATCGTGGAGGGCCTCCAACATGTACATTAAGTCTGACTCTGAAAAGGTTTTTAATGGCTAAAATTGCTAGGGTTGTATACTTTCAAAGATATTTTAGACTCAGGGACAAATTATACCTCTTTGTAATTCTCATCTCTTATTCTTACACCTCTTATTTGATCTCTCATGGTGATTGTATACAAAGACAAACATATTCTCAACCACTTATTTGTAGAGTGTACACTGTATTCTACACTGACATGTAGTCTCAAATTATTTTTACATTTCCTTAACGAGCAATTTTGGACAATATATGTCATTGCTTGAGATAAAGAAAATGCTTTAGGCTTGGCAAATTGTCAGCATTGGTTTGAGTAATGCATTCTTTTACATGGCGTTAACTGTGTTTGCATAAAAAATAGGTATGATTATTCTTTCCACTCACACCTCTATCTTTGGATTTTTGAAAGAGCTGTCTCCACAAAGCATTGGGAAACTTTAATGTGCTTTAATCACAGAGTTTGAAGTTTTCTAATGTGGGAAGACTCTCCATAGCTACTTGCTGTGTTGGATTTAAATGAATCATGAATGTGGTCTGTTTCCTAAATTAATCATTAATGGAAACTAATGGTGTCAGTGCTTGTTTAGATGTGGAACTGAAAAGACTACACTGCCCAAATTGCTAAACGTTGTGATGTTGTTTTGCCAAATATGTGTCCCACCTGTTTTTTTCTACATAGACATGAAACCCTTTGCTGAAGGTTGTGTTCTGACTCAGTGACCAAATTCTGGCCTTTGTAGACCAGACAGAGCCAAGGTATAAGATTTCTCTGGAAGCTTCATTCGCTAATGCATCAAAAGCAGCAGTAGATAAAAGATGTGAATAGTACCTTGTCTGTTTCTATGGTTTCCTCACCTCTTTTATAGAGGTGATACTCTTGAGATGATAGGGGATGGTGTGAAGTCTAAGTCATAGAAACATAGAGCAGGATATCACATTTGATTGTAAAAGGGGAAAGTGAATGGTGATGCATTCCATTTTAGATGGCTTTTGAATAATCTTTGTCACATTTGCCTCAGAAATACCACCTGTAATTACAATGTTTCATGCTGTAATTATGTTGGTTGACTTGACAGTTAGAAGCATATACAGCAAAAACACTTGAAATGGAGTATGTCTGACAGTTGAGAATATTAGTGAATTGAACGATAAAATTAATTGGTTTTAAAGGTCCTTTAAGAGTGACGGTAATTCTGTTCCAGAATTTTAGTAATAGAAAATTCTGATCATATTAAATAACATTATGCCATCAAACATGTCAGGTCAATTTGTGTCAAAGTGTGAATCTGACTTGTTTCAAGCATTTAGGTCTGCCAGTGAATGAGCTCTGACATCTGGCATATGCTACATACAGTAGGCATGATCATATGAGTTAAGTTATGTATTCTAGAGTGGTGGTTCAATGAATTTGATTAAACCAGATTTAGTGGGCCACTAAACTACTTAACAGTCTGTATTATGTTAATCTCCAACTAGGACTCAGGAATCTCTTCATAGAATCTTTTTTGCAACTTAGGAATCTTGACACACTCCACATCACAAAACCAACATCAACAAATAATGGATAAAAGTGTTGAACATTTGTTTTCATAATACATAACATCAGGCTCCTAAAATTGACATTATTTGCATTACTTAAGATGTAAAGATGTAGTCTTTTAAGAACAAGTTGTAGTCTTTTTGGCAAAGAGCCTTACATTTTTGTTGTTATTCCCCACCTTTGGCTCATTTGTCAATGGAGCAGGTTAAGAAGGCGAGCATGACCAGGTAGTTCTCTTTCGTTTCAAAGCCGAAACGTACGAATGAATTGAGGCCCGAAGCGTATATTTCAGCTTCTCACTCAGAGAACCGAGGATACGTCAGTATCCGCAACGTTCTCTTTCGTTTTGAAGCCGAAACGTACGCTTCAGGCCTCAATTCATTCGTACGTTTCGGCTTCTCACTCAGATAACCGAGGATACGTCAGTATCTGCAACAAATTGTGATCTTGGATGCTTAAAAAAACAAGTGGACATTAAAGTTATATTTGTTCATTTATCATTCATAATAAGGCCAGGTGAGTTTAGTCTCTCTGGTTAAGACAGTAAGAGCAGAAACTGCTGTACGAAAAACACAGGTGTTCTGATGCAAGGTGTTACAGTATATTCCCTTAAACTGCCTTGGCAATCATAGATGTTTTTTTTTTTTTACAAGATGTTTTTTTTTTTACAAGAACATTTTGGCCAGCATGTCGAAAGCGCAGCATCAAATGGAACCAACATTTAAAGGAGCATTCTAAAAATCCTGTTGTTTGAGGTCACCAGGTGATGTCTGTGGAAAAAAACAGCTAATATTAACGTACAGTATGAGGCACATAATGGAGGAAATAATGTTATTTGGTCCATTTTTTTTGTCCTACTGCCGAAAATCTGTGACCTTTTTTTGTCCAACTACAGACATTCTGTGACCTTAAATAACTAGTCCTAATTATTTAACACATTTTCATCACGGTCTTCATCATCATCATGGCCTATGTGTGTCAGCCACACACTTACAGCTCTGGAAAATAAAAGAGACCATTCTAAATGGGGTTTACTGTTTAAAGTGGTCTCTTATTTTTTTCCAGAGCTGTATGTCTCTTTAAGTAGATTGAGGTGATGACAGAGCTTTAAAAACCTTTCTAAGCTTTGCGTTCACCATTTAGTGGATGCTTTTATCGCTAGTGACTCACAAAGGAAGCCAGTGTGTTTATCAGATTGTTGAAATGACTTTATCAGAGTTTGTGTACATGTGGGGTGGCTACCCTCGACTCAAGTGATAATAAGCTATTTGACTTTGAATTTGACTTTGGCCCTGTCAAAGTGTCCTTGACAAAAAAACTGCAGGTTGGTACCATGTATGGCAACCTCTGTTGTTGCTGTTTAAGAGTATGTTTTAATGGGTAAAATTTGGAAGAATTGTTAGCAGCAACAGAACCATGCTATGTATAGTCATAGTGTTCACTAGACCCAAATGAGACCCAAATGTTAGGGTCCTATGTCCCCAGGATTCTGGCAAGTCTTTTGTGTTCAAGGACCTATGTTTAATGAAAAGAACAAAATTAAAACCTAGCAAAGATGTGCCATCTGAACTTGAGGGAATGTTTTAATCATATTTATGTTAGGTCTACAGATTTATTTTGGAGGATGTCTTTCAAATGTATAGCTCATAGCTGATTGCTTCCATTTAGCAGTGGTGCTTGATTTGTTAGAGAGTGTTGTTTAGTTCAGAATTTACCTTACAACCAAGCCACCATGTCTTGCTTAAAGTGCCAGCTAATACAAAAAATAATTAATTCATTAATCAATTGGTTGTTCTGGTGCTGTCCTGTCACACAGATGACGTCTGTATGCAGCAGTGTGTGTTGAAATCTTCCAGAGAGAGAGAGAGAGAGAGTGGAAGAGTGAGAGAGAAAGAGTATCGTCAACAGGACTGCCGTTTGAAGATTATGTAATTGTCAAGACGATGTTGAAGGCTCTTGTTTCAAATCCCAAGAGATTCAATGACTGACACATCAACAGGCACTAGTCCTTTACCATTTCCCTATGGCACCAGACTATGATGCAAAATGGCAGTGAAACACTAACATGTTTGAATGTCTCTGGGGAAGAGGGAGGTTTTGAATCTGTATGTCTTGACAGCCTATCCAAAACCTCACTGGGTGCATATTTTTTGGTCTGCGCATATCCCGTGTGAGGGAAGGAGATTCTGAATGGTTATGTGTATATGTCAGACAGCATGTCAAATAGTGGGCACATCTGTCTGGAAAGCTGTTACTTGTTAAAAGCCTGTCTCAAGGAGGGAGAGGGAGAGGAAGGCAGACAGTACTTGTGTGAGCTGAAGAATCTATGTCTGACTCTGCCTCTTGTGTGTGTGTGTGTGTCTGTGTGAATATGGGGCTTTTTATGTGTGCGGTAAGGGGTTTTTCAGTGGATGATCCTTAGAGTGTGAAAATGATGCGACAGAATATCTATATAACAGAAATGCTTTGTGGAAGTGTTCTTCATGTCAAGGAGAGATGCTTATAAAAAGGAACTGACAAGAGTTTTGAGTGTGAATGAAGTGTAGTAATAGATTCAAAGCAGTGGAGTTCTAAAGAGAGTTAGGCTGCCTAAATGTTTTTAAACAAAAGATTACAGTTTGGCAAAAAAGCCAGAAAATATGACCAATCAACAACATGGGATATTATGTCAAGATATGTGAAGAATGTGCTCCTCTCCAGTAATATCTTACAATAAACCCATTGTTACTGTAACCTGTTAATATAACCTGTTTCAAAATAATAATAATACATTAGTTGTCAGCAGCACAAGCAAAACTCTAGTGCTTGCAATGGCTCCTCTTCTTTATGACCTAAACTCAGGAGTCAAACCTGACCAAACCAGCCTGATTCAAGTAGGAATCCCCCAGTGCTGCTGGTCTCACCTCAGCCACTGACAGAGATGAAAAGAAAGAGAAAAATAGACAAACAATTTGCCATAGAGACAGTCAGACAAACAAAGGGGCAAAAGGACACCAACTATCCGTGAGACAAACTGGCAGACGTGTCTATTGCAATTCAGCCAGACGTGAAATCATAGGCTACCGTTTCTACATCTCAACTAAACTTCTCTAAACCATGCCACCACATAGTGGTATACACTTAAGCATGGAAGCACATGCAAACATATACTTTTATGCGCTCCATCAATGACCACACAAAATATATGATTGTTATTGTGTCATATTTCATGGGGCGCATAAAATTTTATTTTATTTATTTATTTTTTCAAAACCCAATAGCATAACAATTTTTAACATGTTTGGAAGAACATGACTTTGATTTAAAGCAATATCAAGTTATTATTGAAGACACTATTAACTGAAACACTTAGTGATTAATATCAATTATTATGTAGAAAATACATATATGTCCTTCTTCATGTCATCACTTATTTTCAGAAAACAAGTTAATTTATGTTATGGATTTTCCATTCTAAGTAATGCCTCACTAATTACAATTTATCACAACCTTTATTCAAATATTACGAGGTGTAGGATGTTTCAATTAAAAGTCTTTAAATTATAGGTTGCAGTAGAGTTGGTTCACTGCAGCATGATGTAGAGTCCATATAATCAAAATGTTAATGTAAAGTATAACTAAAGTCCTTCTAGTAGAAAAAGTCAAGTCAGTAGTTGGGAGATATTATGATGCTTAGTATTATTCCATTCCCTACATGAAAACGAGCATTGAAAACATTCTTCAGACAGAAGTTCCAGCTCTGTTAAACTGTTGTTAAACTAAAGTACGCCCCCCTCTCCATTTATCCCCAACTGGGAGTGGAGGCAGAGTGTCACCATGAAAGGCAAGTGTTTTGGTACTAGTCTACTCCTACTTCAGGCAAACTAGATCATGAGAAAACTGGTCTGAGATGCACCAAATTGACACATGAAATAAAAACAGGTGCTGTCTGCTGTGATTGACAAGAGCGAAGTGTACCTGAGATGGTTTGTTCAGCAAAGTTGGATGGGCAAGTAATATCTATATCTGCTGCTGACAGCAGAGTTGCAGGATATTGGGTGTAATCTCCTAAGTCAAATATTATTATTTTTGGACCGTATAGAAAACACACCATATTGTGCCAGTGGATGTGACTGTAGTCTGTGAAAGTATTACTGACATAGGCAATTTAATTGCTATCACTAAGTTATACATTATCAACATTATAATATACAGTCTGGTTTAAAATGTGTGACATGTTCATGTAAATGTCAAATCTATTAGCAACCCTTTAGAGAACACAAGAAATGCAAATAAAAATATATTTCAAATTCTCTTAAACTATTCAAATATTATATTATAATATACACATCTAATTAGAATGAAAACTCTCATTATCAATATCACAGAAAGTAGATATATCACAGATGTAAATAATCTTATATTTTGAAAGTCATCAAAGTGAAACATTATGTACAGTTTCCTCTTGTGGTTTAGGGCAGTTTTTCATTCACTGGTTTGGTAAACCTATCAAACAATAAAGTCATACAGCTCTGACGCAATAATACAACCCTCACAATCAGAAAACGTCTCAATATAGGCTATAAAATAGGCTTAGCCTATGTAATTTGAAACTTCCTGAAATTAGGCATTAATCATTTCTAATCAACTTGATTTACTGGATGCACTAGAAACGTCAAAGCTCTGAAAAAAAAACATAGTGCATTACACAATCAATACCTCTCTTACCATCCCCTGCAATCCTCACATTCTGATCAGCTGCAAAACAAGCCTGTCGCAATATTGGTACCCCCCACCCCCCAAATCAAATGATTGTTTCATGAAGTTCCATTCTATTGAAAAAAAGACCACTTTTTATCTCTGTCTTGTCTAAATATTCCAGTAATTATGTATAAACATGCTAGCTTTGTGAACAGACTATTTTAAGATAATAGTTGCTCATACAGGAATGGTAAATGGACATTTATGTAGCACTTTTCCACTCCTACAAGCAGGGGTGTAGTGGGGATTTTTTAAGTGGGGGTACGCGAGTTGTTACGTCATCCGACTGACGTCACGTGACCCCCCCCCCCCCCCCCCCCACACACACACACACACACACTGTAAAAAACGACAACTTTTCCACAACACAAAAACGAACATTTAAAGGTTTTAAAAATACTTCTTTGTGTTGTGGAAACTCAAACATTGTATGCATCAAGTTGCCTTGAATTGTAAGGCCGTCATAGCTTTCATTTTTTTTACAGTGCAAAAGCCGTAGCTTGACATACACAAATACACAGTTGTCACATTGTTCTTTGTTAAAAAAAAAAAAAAAAAAACTTAAGGGCTAAAGGCGCCAGCCCAGTAAAATCACTAACCTTATTTTTTAGGAATCATGTTATTAGGCTACTGTAAGACAATGTCGTTCACATTCACATATCAGAACACAAAACCCCACAGACAGCGCTGTCTTCAACATTGGCGCACAGACATTTTGGGGAGCAAGTGCTCCGAAGGAAAGGTGGAAGAACTTATTGTAAAAGTCTGAGATATAAAAATAATGCACAGATTGAATGCAATTTGACATTTATATGAAACATTTTCTAAAAATCAAAAGTCACGCCACAAAATGTCAAAATCTATATCCTACTCATGTCAATCTTATACCTGAAGTGGGAGCAGAATTCGAGATAATCCACAAAAAAACGGAGAAACGTTCATAAGCAGTCTACTCATAATCATGTCAAGGTTTTAGGTATTTCTGCTGTTCCATCTTTAAAACGTATGACATTGCCTCCTCTCGTCACTGACTTTAGAAAATTACTCACGCAGTGGGCTTGAAGGTGCTCTCCTTTATGCACAAAACGGCTATAGGTTTACAATGCTGATAAATGAACTGAAATGTGTTGACAGGGAAAGAGAGACCACTGAGCTATCTCAGTGAGAGAGACAGAGGTCGGGTGTGTGTGCGGAAAGGGCACACGTCAGGCCATTATTTTCACATTGTTTTAATTGCGCAGCTTTTCTAAAATATCATGTCAACATTGGCTACAGTAAAACCACTGGCCACTGTTAAACTGTAAAAAAACGTTCAAAAGGCACCTTTTGGATAGATGGCAGAAGTGCTATACCACAACATCTGCACGGTCACGTGAAATATCATAAGCGTAACGTTATGAGTTTCTTCTCACCATTGCCAGAAGCTCCGGGTTGACACTTTAGCTGCAGGGTATTTGTTATTTTTTTATGTTATGTCGGGAGAAGTGGGTGGACGGCGTACCCCCGCGTTCCACGGCCACTCCCCTGCCTTCAAGTGTCGGAGTCGGAGCAGAGCTCTATTCTGCACAGCACCTCTACCACCTGCTCCACCATACCCCCAAATAGCAACATGGATGAGCTTCTATTTACCTATCAATACTATCATAATTTAGCCTCATGAATAAATGTAGATAATGGTTGGAGTTTGATTGCACTGAGCACATTATATACATGAAAATCACCTTGGCTTGATGATATACAATAAAGTCATAGTTTTAATGGAAATTAATTGTGAGGGCATAGGTGGTTAGTGCAGTCAAATACTGGTACAACTGAGCTCTTTAGTAGAGAGCAGTTGACCTTTGTGAAAAGGTGAGTGTGTGTGTGGTGCTGTTGGGGATGGGTGGAGTATGGAGGGGTTAAGAACTTAGCAGAGCTGTTCAATGGCAGAATGAAAGAGTTCATGTTCCAAATAATTCAGACTAGAAGAAAAAGCAAAGGCAGTACACAAAGAGGGTAAAAAAAAGTCACAAGAAAGAAAGGAAATGTCCCTGACCTTCATGTAAGTGATGACAGGAGCAGAGACTGACTGAGGACGCAATAAAACGACGAAGCCTTGAAGTGCTCCACTGGAGAGGGTAATAAGCGAGGAAAACCTTCCCCCCTCACATGATCACAGCAATCAGAAAGGTGTGAGAAGCCTAAGACAAAGGCTGAAGAATCAGACGGGGCCCACACTCAAAAAGAGAATCATTGGACTTGGAGGCCTTGTCTTTTGGGTGATATTATTTGCTCCATTTCTTAGCTGAGAGGACACTGTTATTCAAAATGGAAGTGAGAGTATTTCATATCTTTTATATCTTCATAAAATGCTAGCTTCTGCATTTTGTAGCAACCACTTAGAATGAAAGTAGTGCAGTTTTTCAAAGAATTTATAATAGTATTGACCAGAGCTGCGACAGGGACAAAATAAACTGTGTTTTTTCTGCTGATGTGCCATGGCGTGTCATAAAACTGCCTTTGTGTGGAACAGCTGCTTCTGCAACACCACGCAAAGCAAAAGAGTGTCTGTCTAAGGGGGTGGATTCTTTAAAAAAATGTTCTTAATTTCTATTCATTTCTTAAAAGATTATTTCAACTGCCGCTGGCTCCTTCAGCTGCCTTTCAGGACAGTGATTTTATGGGATTAGATTAACCAGGACTTCCTTAATGGGATAGCTGGCACATATCCCATTCATTTTCTTTCCATCAAAAGCTAATGCACCTTTTGAGTATATCAGTTCAATTTCCACTAATTGCTCAGATTGCACCATGCTTTATCTTTGGAGAAGGCATTTACTGTAGGGGGGTGTGTTGAGGTAGATTTATTTAAGGCCATAGTGAACTTACAATGCACTACAGTATTAAATGTACCCATTTATAGTAATTAAACAGTGTTTTTTTTATATAGATTTTGGTTTGGTTAAAGTCTGAATGTTAAAATGACAAGATGACCAAGATGTTTTTGTTACCCCAGTGGCATATAGTTTGGGCATCTCCTGCTCCAAATGCAGTACAGCAATGAACAATTAGTTTTTACCAGGTACCAGTACCAAGTACTCTTATATTGACACATTGCTGTAAAAGGTTTTTCATTTTTATCTCCAAACTCAATGTACTTCAGTGGCATCATCAATAAAACATGTCACTTTCATGGTCACTTTCAGACACACAAATTTGCATATGCTATTATTTAGCCTGAAAGAAGAATTTCTGATGGTCAAATATGTGTTCTATGACTCCTTTAAAACGAACTAATTAAATGGGTGAATAACAGAAATAATACTTCAAACGGAGAGATCAACTGGTTACACTGTTTGCTTTGGCTCCCAGAAACACAATCCAACTCATGTTCCCTTGATCAAGGTCTGCTCCTTGTTGTCATAAGCAGTGCCTTTACAAAATACTTCATAACCAAGCTACTTAGCACAACTTATCATTTGGGCAGAAACAAAATATGGAGCAGAGTTTAACCCCCTTGTTACAACTATATGTTGCACCAATGGATACATCTGGTTGTCTGGTATACATCCTAGGAGCAGATATATTGTGAGTCTCATATGTGAGAATGCTGTTCATAGACTTCAGTTTAGCATTCAACACCATAATACCACAACAACTCATCTGCAAACTGGACAAACTGGGCCTCAGCACCTCCATCTGCAACTGGCTACTGGATTTCCTCTGCCAGAGGCCTCAAGCAGTGCGTGTGGACAACAATGTCTCTAACAGCATCACCCTGAGCACAGGGGCTCCACAAGGCTGTGTGCTCAGTCCGCTGCTCTTCACCCTGCTGACACGTGACTGCACACCAACCTACAGCTCCAACCACCTTGTGAAGTTTGCAGACGACACAACACTGGTGGGGCTCATCACCAAGGGCGATGAGACCCACTACAGGAAAGAGGTTGAGCTCCTGACCACGAGGTGCAGAGACAACAACCTCCTGCTAAATGTTAGCAAGACCAAGGAGGTTATTGTCAACTTCCAGAGAGGTCACACCGGTCACCATCCGCTGACCATCGACGGCGCTGCAGTAGAGAGGGTGAGCAGCACCAAGTTCCTGGGGGTGCACATCAGTGAGGACCTCTCCTGGACTACCAACACCACATCACTGACCAAGAAAGCACAACAGCGCCTCTACTTCCTGCGCAAACTCAAGCGGGCAAGCGCCCCACCACACATCCTGACCACATTCTACAGAGGAACCATTGAAAGCATCCTCTCCAGCTGCATCACTGTGTGAGGCGGTAGCTGCACTGACTACAACAGAAAAGCTCTACAACGCATCGTGAGAACAGCTGAGAGGATAGTCGGCGGACCACTCCCCTCCCTGCAAGACATCTACACCACCCGCCTCACCCGCAAAGCCAACACAATCGTCAGCGATGCAGCCCACCCCGCACACTGTCTGTTCAGCCTACTGCCCTCTGGTAAGAGATACAGAAGTCTCCGCTCCCGCACCACCAGGCTCGCCAACAGCTTTATCCACCAGGCTGTGAGACTGCTGAACTCTCTCCCCTACCGGCTCCCAGCCAGCGGAACCACCAGACTGGCAGGAGTATAGGAAGACAGATTGAACTCTACCACCCCCCCCCCCCCCCCCCC
>JAGFZM010000007.1:1350703-1383459 GCA_017657215.1 Limnothrissa miodon | reverse complement strand
CTCCCCAACAAGGAAACAAACACTCTGAACCAAGAACCAAAACAACACTCTGGACTGAAAAATAACTACCTCTGCATTGCAATTGCACACAGCTGCTGCTATATATTCAAGTATTCTTTTTTACTACAATTTATATACTACTACTGCTGCTACAATCTTGTGTTGCACTAAGAACAACAAACCAACACTGCTGGAACACTTACTTTATGTTATGTCTTGTCTTATATATACTGTATGTGTGTTATGTCTTGTCTTATATATACTGTATGTTTACCTAAGTATAATACCTTAAGCCTACTTGCACTTTTTTTTTTACTTAACATTACCTTATTGTTTAGAATTGTTTTTTGTTGTGCATCTGCACTTTATTGTCGTCAACGTCTACGCATGGGACAAGTGTGAAACGCAATTTCGATTCCTTTGTATGTCAAGTACATGTGAAGAAATTGACAAATAAAACTGACTTGATTGGCTTCTGAAAGGCAAAAAAGCTAAATCATGTTCTGCCTCTAAATATTTTATTGGCAGATGTTGAATTTGTCTGTTTACGTATTTATAGCATTGAATGTCTGTAAAATAAAACAATGCTATTTACATCTTAGAATATATATGTACAAACTGTAGATGGAAACAGCATTGAGTAAGTATTCCACTCAGAGTATGAGGCTCGAAAACATAATAACACCTTTCAGCCCCCTATTGTCCTGTGATTAAGACCATTTGGCCGGCCCTCACAACATATTGGGTCAAAGCTTCCATGTTGGTACCCTCTGTGGAACAAGCTACCCCTTTACATCTGTTATCACCCCTTTTTTGGCTTGTGCAACACAGTAAAACACACCTTTTCAGCAAGGCCTTTGATCTCAAAATCCCAGTCAAACCTAAAACCACCATTGTTGTTACTATTGTGCTTGTACCCTTGACAGCCTATCATATATTTTTTTAAACGGCATGATTATAATAAGGAATTCATGTGTGTATTTCATTATTTACCACAACATCAATTTAAAAAAAACATACAAAAAGGGTCAGATTATTGGAGGTTATTACCTTTTCGAATCCCTGCTCTAAAGACTTGTGTAATCAAAGACTAGACCAAATGTAACCTTTTCATGCATTACTGCTATTCTGAAGGTTAATGACAATGAAAGTTCTCCTTCCATGATTTCACAACAACGGATGTTAATGATGAAGTTGATCAGTCTAGTTCAATTTTATCCAATTTAGAATCAAGGCTACCTTGACTTAAGCACTATTGGAGCGGCAAAAGAGAGCATGTGCAGTTCAAAAGTGCATAAACTAAGATGCACAGGAACTTGCACAGAAAGGGAAAATTGAGGTGTTAAGAAGAAGCATGCCATGAGACACATTTGTATTGATAGCAAAATTACGCTATAGATTTTAGATCAACGCAGCCAGGTTACCGATGGAGAGTCAAAGTTCAAGGTTTATTGCTTAATACAATGACGTCAAGGGAGACACAGTCTACAGCACACACAGTGGCTATAGCCTGAAATCTGACCAGACATTTAGTTGGTCCTAGGTTAAATACAAGAACTTCAAAGCAGTTCTAAAACAAAGGACAGCAGTCAAACAGAGGTGGGCATGGACTTCTGTATGTATGCACGGAGAACAATCTAAATGTAAATCTAAAGTTCTCACCTGGCCAGGAAGAGGCCTGGCCTGCATCCACTTACAAAGACAGATAGTTCACACCTCAAAAGTTGGATACACTTTGTCTGAAGGAAATACAGATAATCTATATAAAATAATTCCTTTCAGTATGAAGAATTCAAATTCTTGGCGTGAAAATCTGTGGTCCTTTGTCCAACAAACAATGCACACAGTGAAGTCTACTCACCTTCAATCTTTGTACAAACCAATAAAAGCGACAGAGCAAGCAATCAAATCATCATTCTTCTTAGCTTGTTCAAAAGACTGAAAATGGATCAGGTGTGGTCAGCTTTTAATGATATAGTATTTGTGATAATTTGGCTGCTCCTACTGGCTTTCAGGGCCCGTTCAGACATGGCAGTGCACAGTGGTCTTTATGGGTTTCTCTTATTTATTATTGTAGGACAGAAAATGTTGATGGATACTGTCGTAATTGAACAAAAGCACCATAGGGAGTAAGTACAAATGAAAAAGGGGAAATATTGCGAGCTTGCTGAGCCTGTGTGCAATTTAAATCAAGTTCTCACCAGCAGTTTCCCATAAAGACACACGGCAGAAATGCTTTACATCACCGGAAGAGATTAGATAGCTGGTCTATTATCATGATGTTGCCATTATGTGCAGCCAAAGAGAACAGTTACTCTCCTGCTGAGATTATGTTATCATTTCAGAACAATACCTTCTCAATCTGTTTTACAAACATATCATCTGATAACATTTGAGGAAGTATTCTTATGTGAATATCTGCAAATATGATCCTGTAGAACTGTATGGTAATAGTTAAGTTACAGTATTCAATTCAATTTTTCAATTAAATTTTATTTATATAGCGCATTTTACAAAAGACATGTCTCAAAGCGCTTAACACAAAGAGCACCAATGAGCAACAGGGGCAAGGAAAAACTCCCTAGCATCGTTTTTTGTTTTTACTTGTTATGGTAAAGGAAGAAACCTTTGGAGGTTCCGACAGCTCAAGGGGATAACCCAACTGCCTAGGGCAGGTTTTCAGTCTCTTAGATGGTGATAAGTTCACCAGTAGTCCATTAGGCACATATCATAAGAAATTAGGTGAGAGATTGACCGAATTGTACATGGCACAAACTTGTGCAAATTACGGTTATGCTTTGACCTACTTCAGAAAATACATATATATTTCAGATAAATTGTTTTTAATATAGATTTTTTTTTAATTTCCCTCTTTGTAGCCGATAGATATACCTTGATATCTACACCAACTGGCAAGCTTAGCAACATTTACACTTGCTAGGTTTGTAATTTGCATGATGAAGAATCAAATACATCAAAACTGTACAAGATAAGAACCAAGTGCTTTTACCTTGCACTTTTTGATCAGTTCTTCAAATCATGTATCTTGCATCAAGAGGTGAGTGAAAAAATGGCAGATAGTTCATGTTGTCTTAGCTCTGCCATCTGCGAGGAAATCTCAGGAAATGTATCTGGGTTACCTGATGGCCAATCATGTATATAAAGTCATAACCATGCCTAAGCATAGACATAAGACATGTCCAAGATGTCTAACTCTCTCCTGTTTGAAAAAAAAACACAGAACATAAGAAAACATCTGATGTGTAAAAAATACACTGGGTCTTTCAGATGGTACTTGCTTTAGGATGATATAGGTAATAAGACTCAAGCCCACTCAAGAGCTTGACTTTTACTAGATGTTCAAACTCAGTAGCCTACTAGAACACTAATTGCTGATTGGTTGACAGGGTGGGCATTAACTCTGTATAGTATATTAGCTCACACCTACATTAATACCTTTTTAACAGTTACTATGTCTTAAAAAAAGATAGGCAAGATTCAGTCGCAAGATTCAGTATCAAGAATGAAATCAACTACCCTCCTCTACAACACTCAGAAACTAAAAAAGTCACTTTGTACAATTAACTGAGCAGGTTTGATTGTGTTGATAATTATCATGTTTCCTTTGTGTAGTATACAAAGGAAGTGACTGTTACAAGTTGAAAGATATAACATCTAATTTCAAGATTTTTAATTTGAAACTGTTTTTCTTTCTACACATAACTATTTAAGTTAGATTTTGACATAGCAAAATCTCATGCTAGCGGGGCTCATGTTCCAAGGTGCGCTGGCGCCATTTTGTGGAGACATGCTTTAGCACAAAAGATGAGTTTTACAGATTCTTTGAATTTTCAAGTTAAAATGTGATTGGTTGCTAGTTTGTTTGTCACAGTAATTCCAGTGGAAATGGTAGCCATGTTAATTAGTCTAAGCATATTTAACAGTAGTGCAGACAGCTATAGGCCTATGTGTAACAGCGAGACCCAAGAAATTGGACTATATGTATGTGTTGCTTTTATAGTTGCTATTCTGGTAAATTGTAATGTGATGTCTGGAAGTAATAAGTTGACTCAGGGGTGTTTAAGGTATATTCAGTAGTGTTTATTCATTAAATTGGTAAAGATAAATTGGCACATTGGAAATTAGAGCAGAGCTTGATCTAATCTGAATATTATTTGAAATTATTTCAGTGTTATCTTTTATATTATTATTTTTTTTTTTTCAATAAACACAGTGAATGAGGAAAGATGATATTAAATCACTCTGTGTTTCTTCTCTCCCTCTTTTTGAGGTATAACATGACCACCAGTCGTAATATTGTTGAAACTCACATTTTAAAGGTGCTCTAAGCGATATGACACGTTTTTAGGACTAAAACATGTGTTGTTTACATTTACATTTACATTTATGCATTTAGCAGATGCTTTTATCCAAAGCGACTTACAAAACTGTTACATACAGCAAACATCTCCTCACAATCTGCTAGCTGCCTGTCCCCTGAAGACACTGTAAAAAAACGCGGTCTCTGTAGACAGTCCAGGCTCCACAAACGGCAACATAACACAGTGGGCAAACCTAGCATAACAAACGAAAACGAAACATAACAGTGTTCCAGCCAATAAACGACAAGGTTCATGAGTCTTTCGGGAGGCATGGGAGGGAGGGGGAGGAGTAAGCTATAATGTATAACGCTTGAACCCTCTCTGGAGCTATCCTCTGTTTTGTTTGACAATACTTCGAACGTCAACAAGAAGTGACGTGAAACGGCATCGCTTAGAGCGCCTTTAAAGTTAACTGTGTTTAACCCCATCCATTAGTTCTATTTATCCCCAGTAGACGTTACCAGTAGACGTTACCAGTAGACGTTACAGAAAAGTACATAATTTCTCCATAGTTTAATAACATTCACCTCATCGTGTCATTCGTTTCGTCATGGCTTTTCATCTCTGTAGTTTGATGTAATCTTAAAAGGAATTTGCATGAACTCTGCATTAAAATCTGTGATAACATTGTTGTCTGATAACTGGTCAGCATGGGTTCAAATTCCAAACATGCCATGTGCCGCCTTGAATGAAAGTATCGGCCACATGAGTCACCTTTACTTCACAGCCTGCAGCGTGTCTTGCTGTGGACCTTGGGTCACCTTTAAAAATGACATTTCACATGTTTTGATGTGGACAAATGACAGAGAAATCCCTCCTATGAACAGTAATGTTGCTTTCTGTTTTGTTTTGTGTAATATTACTCTGACTTAGACATGGAAAAGAGACCAAACATTTAGAAGAACATTTGATAATGACCTGGAAACTGAGAGCCTCACAATTTTTGCTTCTGTGCAGCTCTGTACAGACAGGATAATGAGTCAGCTCAAATACCAATTAGCAGGAAGCAGACCTCAGCTGCACAACGAATGAGGTCTAAAAAGAGAGAGAGGGAGAGACAGACAGACCTCTTGTCAAGAGAAAAGCACAAATGGCTGATGTGACATTGCCAAGGTCAGAACGAGTGCCAAAAGCATGGCTATTTAATCATGAAACCGTCCATCTTCTGGTCGCAGTCCTAAAAATGGACTACCCTCTCCTGTCAAGTCTCTCTGGACCTTGGCGCCGAGAGATAGCAAGGATTTTGGCACTTGCCATGTAACAATCTCTGCCAATATCATAAACATGCCTCAGCATATACAATCTTTCATATTTTGATGTCACTCTGACAAAGACAAAACTTGTGTGGAATGCATCATCTGTGATCCAATTACCACATTAATACTTCTCTCTTTTGCGGTTTATGGATATGAAAATATTATTCTCCAAAGACTTTGCTTGTGGGCACTTTTTTCCACCCTGCTCAGTAAATGTGGATTTTTTTTACAACATAAACTGAGCTTCAGTACATGTCTCTGAAGTTGTTTTCTTTTGCTTATATGACTTTAGGCAGTTCTACACTGAAGAGCCCATGAGACCTGAAGGATGGTTCATGCTGATTTTTACATTTTTCTCTTCATTTTTTGGTTGAAGGCAAGCAACACTCAGAATACCAGTATTCACGAGTGTGTCTCTGCTTAGGCTACTTAAAAACAAAGTAATTCTTTTACTTAATTTATTCCAGATGACTGAGACATGCTTGATAGATACAATTTAAATACATTCATCTTTCACATTTCAAACAGTGATTGTGTTTCTACAGTTTAGCCCAAGCCAAGAACAAAGTGAGAGGGCTTGGCATCATTTATTAATCCTGGCCACTGGCTCTGCTGGCTGTTATCATCTCCCCAGATGTTTGCAGATAGCTCATTATAAACACTCTCTGTGAAGTGGAAGCCATTTGGTTAGAGCGGTGGCTCTAGAAACCAAACATGATAGCACCCCTTCCAAAAAAGTGGGAAAAAAAACACTTTGCCATCTACAGTGTTGGAGAAATCTTTATTCATCTCTCCAAATGTCGCCTTTCTGGGCCACGATGTGCACTGCACCTGAGGCCTGCCATCTGATGATCGCAACAATGACGGAGGAGAGCCAAGATGGAGAGTGGGGCTGAGGCCTCTTTTGTCTCGAGCCAAAAGTCAGAGCCATCACCTTGTAATTATATAATTTAATTAATGAGTACACCTCCAGGGTAGGACTCTCCTGTCCGGAGCATGGGACTCATCCTTCATCTCAACCTTACACTGTCAGATAAGGGGATTTTTAGAAGCGCATTCTCATCTGTTTAGAGCGTACAGTATATTCCCAGTTCACGCTTAATGGGTTGCAGATTGCTCTATTGTCCTGAATGAAAGCATATAAGAGCTGATTGTTTTTCCATGATTAGATGATGAGTCAGCATTTTTATTCTTACAGTGGTTCTCATGGTATGACATTTCCAAGATGGTCAATCGTTTACTGTGATACCAACACTGATTATCCATAAATGTTTACATTATGAAAATTTATTTCGAAAAATTATGACTAATTTTTATCTTGGCCAAATTGGTGGAAAATGTAGATTGATAGAAAAACAGATAAGAACCCCATTATTCCCTGTTGTAATAATCTCTAATACATGAACTTGCATGCATATATGAATGAGTCATGAATGACTACAAAATAATGTTATTATCACACGCTATATTTTCCCTAATTGAATGGTTTTCAAATTATGGCTTAGATGTTTCGAATTAAACCTTAGTTTGAAATTTTTGAAAGACACTGTATTTAATGATGGCCAATAAGAACCAGAGAATTATTTGTATTATAAAAAATACATTTGTTTTCAGTTTTCCATAGTTTTCGACAGAATTTTTTGTCTACTTCCTACACAGGGTTTTCTTTAGTCTCCACCCCTTACAATATTTGCTATAAATGGATACATTCTCTTTTTGGTTGAGAGGTGGTTACATGAATTAACACCCCATGACATGATGAGCAACACTCCATCATCTCAAATGAACATGTAATACCCTGAATACCCTTACAAAAAATATTTATAATTAACTGGGTTTACGATACACATTTCCATCTGATCTCAGCTTTATTTTTTTGCAGGGGAAATTTGCATGTGGATAATGAATCTGACGCAATGCCAGTGGATTTCAGAAATCTTCACCCTGGCTCCTTGCTGAGCCAAGGCACAGTGAGATAGCCTACATATTTGAGACCTGGCAGTGCCACAAACTCTCATGTGTCTAGCCTGATGAATCCAACTATCTCTCTCTCTCCTTTTTAGAGTCTATACTCAATGCTGAACATAACCAAGCAAGAAAGAAAAAATTGAAATGAAATATTACTCTTTAAGATTCCACTAATGAAAGACATATTTCCCCTGCTCACAGCAGAAAATGCAACAATTTGGAGGGAGAGATTGCTGGATGCTGCTGGAGCAGACCATAGAGACTGCTGGCTGTCATCATCTGTTTCAGAGTCAGTGCTAAGAGAGTGAGGAATTACGCATTGTTCCAGATGTTAAAGAGATGGAATAATGAGGTGGCTGGGGCTTCTTCTCCCCTCTCTGCTCCGCTCCACTGCTTGGAGAGGCACTCAGACATGTGTGCCTCAACCATTAGATACAGCGCATAGTTTAACCATGCAGCTTGGAGGGAGCACTTGATGAGGGGTGAATTAGCTGCAAATCAGAATCTAAAACTGCACTGTCTACCTGTCCCTTTGAAGACCTCAAAGAGGAAAACATTGCAAACTATAACATTTCACCTGATATAGCAACATCCAATCAGAAAGACCAAAAAAAAAGAACATAAAAAAATCGATATTGGTACAGGATACACATAAATACAAGCATTCTGGACCTTAGGTCTAACCCTTGCAACAGACCCTACAACTTATCAGAGCAGGGAACCAGGCTGAGAAGCTTTGATACAGTATTTCATCTGACCAGCACAAGGCACATCTTCACCGAGTCCATTAATCCATTAATCAGGCACTGTTGCATGCATATAACTTATCAAAGAGGGAACTACATGATATCATGAAACATGAGCTTACTCCGCCTCCTACAGACAGATTTACTGCTAGGAGGACTATGAAGGTACATATGTTCCATGTGTGTATTGTGAACAGTAAGTCCTCTATGAAGGTAGATATGTTCCAAAATGGACAAGCGTGTATATTTGATTTGAGGACTTGTTGAATATAATGTGAGAATGCGTAGAACAAATATTTGAACTTGTAAATGCCTATTTTCATATACTTGTGTGTTTAATTTGCAGTCACAGTGAGAAAAAAAAACACACAGGATTCATAGAGAGCCGTTTCATAGACTTTCTAACTAATCCGGCTACAACAAAAATGATGTCAATTACGTTAATCAAGCGAAACATGTGAACTACCTAATTTAGTACCTCATTATCTCGCTAATAGTTGTATATAGATGTTGGTCTCATAATAACAGAATTACTTGGTGATTCAGTGATAGTGATAGATGTCAGAGTAGTCGATATTTGGCCATTGCGTGGGGTCATTAATCCAGTTTTCTGATATTTCATTTTTTTTAATCCAGTGTCATCTATCTTCTTTAAATACCGCACACGGTCCTCGGTGGGCAAAGAGAGCATGTATGACATTTTCCACTAAAGAAGTTATAGCAACCTTGTTGGCTTGTTACACCGGTCTCAGGGGGAATCAGTTTGTTTTCCCCTAAAAAGGGGCGTTAACCTTCAATGACGCAAAAGTAGCGTTGGCCTATCCTCCCCTTTCTGACTGGGTCAACCCCTCCCCCTTCCCCCACCCCATCTCTACAAAGTGCAAATCGGTTTTGCGTCATGCTCATCGCAAGGCGAGCAGATTTGAATCTGCTGGGACACATTTGAGAAGTTGCAGTCGCTGATTTGTAGTGTGTCTGGTGCCTGGTGAGGAGGTTCCATAGGTGATGACGATGATGATGATGATGATGGTGTGTGAATATTTTACACAGGTGAAAATTTCAATCTGCAAGTTCACACATTTTTTTCACGCACGCATGTGTTTTTTTTTTCACCGTGACTGCAAATTTAACACACACGTACATGAAAATAGGCATTTACAAGTTCAAATGCTTTTTTCTACGCATTCTCACATTATATTCTACAAGTCCTCAAATCAAATGTACACGCTCATCCATTTTGGAACATATCTACCTTCATAGAGGACTTACTGTTCACAATACACACACAAGTGGCCAAGGATATGCCACCCCACCATGCCAACATGCTGTGTGGGAAAACTGATATTTAGTGAAGTGTTCGATGAGCAAAGTATCAAATAAACCTCTGATTTCAATGCTTATCTTTACTGCACATTACAGTGTCTCAATGGTTCACAATGATAGCTTGTGTTTCCTCACGGAGTCCAAATTCACTCCTTGTGACCATGAAACCAAAATGTTATATCAACCTCACAAATTGATTTGAGACTTGGTTTAAAATGAAGGACTTACTGGTGTGTGCCACGGTGTTGACTGGAGAAATTAGTTAGATTGCATGGCCTCAATTAGACTGTGCTCAATTGGCGGTGGAACTAGTACCACAGAGACCATTTTTGTAGGTTACAGACAGTGCCGGTCTTTATACAGTATAGCTTTAGAGGGGGATTGTTTATGTTAACATTGTAAATACAATGTAAAAGGCTACCAAGGAAAAAGAACAAGACAATTTGATACAATATACAGCAAATAGCGTACGGACAGTTAAATCTCACTTTCAGCTGACCTATTCAGGGTTTTTTTTTCTAACAGCAAGGATTATGATTGATTCACACTGTAATGCAATGCAATTTTATTTATATAGCGCATGTTTACAAAAGGCATGTCACAAAGCGCTTAACACAAGAGGCTCAATGAGCAACAGGGGCAAGGAAAAACTCCCTAGCAGCGTTTTTTGTTTTTACTTGTTATGGTAAAGGAAGAAACCTTGGGCAGTTCCGACGGCTCAAGGGTCTAGCCCAACTGCCTAGGGCAGGTTTTAAGTCTCTCAGATGGTGAGTAGTCCACTATTATTCCATTAGATACACATTACAATAAACTTTTGGTATAAATAAAGTAATATAGGAGTCACATTAGAATCCCAGGATATAGTCCCATGTCATTAGGCGCAGTCAAGCCAGGGGCCAGTTGGAGGCTGTATCAATCATGTCAGGGTCATCTGTGAAGCTGAAGGCAGCCCGCCCAGGAAGCCAGAGATGCAGGATCAGGCAGTGGAAGGCAGGGGTGACCCTCAGCAGGGAGGCAGTGGCATGGACCGTGGAGTGGGTAGAGGACCATTCAGGAGTGCCGCCCGGATCACGTTAGAAGAAACTGGATGAAACTGGACACTGGATGTCTACTTATTTGGTAACATATTAGAACACACATATTCGCCCATTTCTGGTTCTCTTACATAAATTAATATATAATTTAAAGCGCCCATAGAGTATCAAACCACATTTACCTTGTTAGTGTTGAATTTAGGTTAGAGGTCTGCGCGGGACAGAATTATCAGTCCCACTCCGGCCCGTACCCTCATTGTGTTGTCCCGCTCCCGCCCACACCCGCAAAGAATTTTAATTTTCACTCCTGCAATATTTTGTCCCGCTCCCGCCCGCAAAAATCCTACAAGAGGGACGGCTTAATTTCTATCTCACTGAAATGCCTTTTAATTGGCTGAACTTTTTGAAGCTTGTTTAAGAGCCCTGCACTCCCGCGGGTGTACCACTACAACCGTCCACCATGTTGATTCAACATTCAATTTCAGTCGTCTGATGGAAACCTACCTTTCCAACCAACAACCAATGTCGATTCGACGCCCGTTTGCTATCTGGGTAGGCTACATCTAATGTCTACATTTACATCTACATTTAATGATTTTAGTAACAGTAAATAAAATATCCAGCACAAATTATGTATGCTAGACACAACATTAATCATTTGTATATTTTATTTTACACTCATATTGTGTTTGCGGGACTACAGTTTATCATCCTACCGCCCGCTCCCGTATAGTGCAGTCCCGCTCCTGCCCGTGCCCACGATGAGCTTTAAAAATGTATCCCGCATTGCACTGTTTTGCATCGGGTCCCGCGGGTCTTGCTGTACACCCACGGGAGTGCAGGGCTCTAATTTAAGTAGCTTATGGTATCCAGTGGACCATAGCAAAACTTCAACCGCCGTCTTCCGCCTCGTTCTACATGTAAATTTCAAGCTAGAAATGGCCGGGCTGAAAAAGGCTAATCTGAAATGAGGTGTCTCTTGACATCTGCAGCACTAAGATACACCTCCTATATTTGCATGGTCCAACCAAAGATCGTTTGGAAACGTCTCTGGTCGAATCCCCTGTTGCTTCATGAATTTGCCAGGGGAGGCGGGAATTACGAATATTTTCGCTCTAAACCTTTTAAATGAGCCTCAGTAATATTATTGAGGCTCATTTAAAAGGTTTAGAGCGAAAATATTCGTAATAGAGAACTATTTATGATGGTCAAAAAATGTGTTCTATGGGCGCTTTAAGTAATAATTACATAATAATTACATGCTATTCATTTGTTAGTCATTACACATCACTTATTAATACCTTTTTCTTCATGTATTAGCATTACAGCGAATTTATAGTAAGTAAGCTGTTGTGATATTAATATGCTTTGCTCATTAAAGAGCTTATAATGTGACAGTAGAACAGGAACAGTTATTCAAAGAACTATTTAGACACAAAACCCACTAGTCAATTTTTTTTTTTAAATATCCACAAAGTTGTTTTTGCATTCATTTTCATTAAATATTTTGCAATCTGAATTTGAGAGTTATTTGAAAGTTAAAACAAATCAAACCAAAACAATCCAATCAGAGTATGAATGAAGTTTCAAAAATATGTCTGTGAATCAAAATCAGAAAGATGTAATTAGGACTCAACCTGTTTAAAATAACTATTTTGTTAAAAAATAACTATTTTGATGACTATGAGTCTGGCCTCCAAGCTAATCACTGGGTTGAAATTTCAGGTGTGGTCATAAACTTGTTGAAATCCTACTGTACCTACGACGTATTAGTTATTTGGTTGTTATAGGTACTGTAACCACGCCTCATCATCAGAATCTTTGACATGTAGGATTCCTCAGGACTCAGATAACTTGGTTAGCTAAATTGTCTGTAAATTGTGTATCACAGATCCAGCCTATCCACTGTACTTCTCACGTATGAGAAATATTCAGTGGTGATATTACTAATTTTTATTTCATTTTAGTAATGGGCAGCTGAAGCTCCATGCTTTTGGAGCAGCAGTAAAATGACGTGCACTTTTCATTCAGTAAATCTAAATGTAGGACCTGGTTTAGACTGCTCTTCAACATCTTATTACTTACACCTTAATGTTTTAGGCCATAGTCATTTCATGTCATTGTTCTGGTTATTTTGTTTATTGCATGTATAGTAGACAATTCTCTCAGTATGCAGTGCCCGAGAGTTGAACCTGTGAGTAGTCAGCTTCTTCCTCTACCAGCTGAGCAAACATACATTTATTTATGTTCAAGCTCCTTTGTAGTGTTATGTAAAACAGATCAGATATTTTGATCCAATGTTCCAATGTGGAACTTAGTGTAGCGTCGATACATGTTCAGGCTGATGTTATTTTTAAAATGAAATACATTGCAAACTGAGGTGCTGTTTTTACCGCTCTTAACCGAGAAGCTAGATTCGGCCTTTGGTATTGCAGGAACCTTTGAGTGGGTGCATTTCAAACTGACGCATGATTTTTGAAACAGCATAAGTGATCCCCTCTGTAGTCTCATGCTGCAAACTCTAGAGAACTGGTAAAAAAATTTCATACATTTTTTATCACACGTCTGTAAGTCGCTTGTGAATTATATGTAGCATGCCCTTGTTCCTGATTTCATGTATAAATGCCTTTCATTAATTCCCCCATTATGACAGCTTTAATTCAGCAGTGCTTTCATAAAATAGATTATAAACTGTAGAAATCATGGTTTGCCCTGTCAAATGCAATTTCATAAATGATGCACATAAACTTTGTGCTCGTGTTGTGGGATGTGTGTTCAGGGCACGTATTATACGTAGATATCTTGCGCATATCTTGACAAAGATATGGCCCATTTCTCCTCTCTTAACACTAGCTCTGTGATTTTAAGCACCCTCCAAAAAGAGATACCCCTCAATGATGAAGTTAGGGAATATGTACCTTGCAGTGTAGTCAGTATGCAGTGTCGACTACCAGTAGTAGATTTCACTGCCGGATTATGTTTAAATGATGTAAACTGGGATAGTCTCACAATAGGGATACATTTGTAAATATAAATGCATAATTACTCATCCATTATTGAAAGAAATCCTACCTACTTTAGGTGTCCTCTCAACACACTCATTGCAGATATCTTGAGTATATTCTTGAGCAAAAATGTTCAGAATCAACAAAATGTGCTTCAAACTAGATCTCTAAAAAACGTGTTGTGTTTTTTCCTGAGTGGCCAGCATCTCATTTCCCTCTTTTTCTGGGCTTTCATTGTGTAAACTCACAAGGTACATGCAATCTGGGCAATCACTCTTCATCCAAAGTCTGTATCTGACTTCTGTCCAGTTTCAAGTTTTCAGAGATTTGAATAGCACTTCCTCTAGCTCTAAAAAAATAAAGCTAAATTTAAAAAATGCACTTAAAGGGCTTTTCACAGACAAACCAGTAACAACGTACAGTGCCTTATTGCCAGGGTAATAAAAGGACTAATACATAGAGGCAGAAAGTGGCAAAAAATATAACACATTTTTACACATACACCTTTTAATTTTTGGTGATGGTGGTGCCACAGCGGATGTGATGGCACCAGCCCACCTCTTTGCAACTGGCCACAACACAGCAAGAGACTCAAAACTATGGAGAGCAAATGCACACACACACACACACACACAAAATCTTTCAACACACTGACACAGTGCAGTAGCAAAAGCTACCACTCCAATCTTCAGTGATCCCCTGTAGACACAGTCATTTTCATGCTGTCCTTCAACTCAGGACGAACAACAGGGCAAAAAAAACCTCTCTGGTTGCCTCAAGGGTGAGAACTCTGTTTTCTCCCATCGCACAGAATCGGAGTGTAGGCCTTCTTCAAAGGATGGAAAACCTTCCCATCCTCCACACAAGGTCAATTTCACATTTCACGCACAGAGACCATCATTACAGTGGGTGCCTGCACCTCTACAGTAAGTTCAAACTAATATAGAACAGTCAGTGGAATTCAGTATGAGGCCACGAAAGCAAAGCAGTCAATGAGAGTGAGTTTAGAGCTTCTATAGTCGGACGAAAGAGAAGCGGTGATGCACAAAACCAGGGAGTGATGTTGCTGAATAGATACTCTGACTGCCATGCTAGAGACATCCAGGGAGAGAGAAGCTGCAAGCAGCATTTTCCATTTAGAGATCAGTGCACACACAGATACACAGATGTTATTGAGATGGTTGAGGGCTGATGTTGGGTGCTATCAGTATTCCGATGGCCACATGGCTGGTTGGTGACTATATATGAACAATAATTTTGCCCAAGAGCACCGGTGTTACACACAATGGCTCTCCCAGTTTCGATATGCTGCAGTTTTTACACTTGACCCCCTCCAAGACACTTGGCGAGTTCTCCCTGAAGAGTGGAACTCACTCGGCTGAAGAGTGAAAGAAGCAGGCGAGGCTGGGGCCTGGGGAGTTGTCATTATGATTAAATGGTTCACTATACTGATCGCTGAGGGCACACGCTGGCGAATGATGACCAATGATCTTATGGCAGTTGCTGCAGATTGCAAGGCCCTTCACAGACCTACCGGGAGAGCAGCTTTGGAAATCTTTACCTCCGGGGCAAGCATTTATTGTCATAGTTAAGGCCACTTGATTTATGGGCAGGGCACAAAATATTGTGTCCTATAGTTTCTTATTTCTTTTAAAGATAAGCACTGTAAGTAGACAGGTAAATGTGGATTGGTCAGTGTGTGCTTTCTGACCAGTACTGTATGTCTGAATGTCTGTGTAAATAGACTCCTTATAATCATAAAGTGGTGAATACTATGCTGTGACCAATTAGGGAACAGAGATGTGAGGCAGTGGTTGGTATGCCAGAGAACAGGAAGTTATCATTAATCTCAACAGTAACAGGATTGTTGCCTTTGTGTCTGTTTATCTTGGTTATGCATGTAGGCATAGTCATCACGCCAATCATATAACCCAGTGAACACAACCATGTAATCCAGTAAATGCAAACATATAACCAAGTTGAAATTATTACACAGCAAATGTTTCATGACTAGAACTACATGTTGTATCATTCACATTCTCAAACATCAAAAAGACATTAGCAGGAAAAGAGGCTAAATATGATTCATGGCTTAAATAAGACAAGAGTCCCATGCTGCAATGACAGCATCAGTACTTATGGATTAGTCATAATGTATCACTACTGGTGAGGTGGCCCCTCCAGCATTACATTCCTCTGAGGAAAATCAATGTTGAAGTGGAAACTGCTTTAGTTTCTTTATTGGTTTATTCTGGCCAATTTGTCATTTTTTTTAAAAATGGGTTACTACTACTATTGGAAGTTATGATTTGTAATTTACTAGGTCAAATGGATAATGTATCAAACAATTAATTACCAAGTTAGTTTAGATACCACCAGTTAAAGACAAATTCTTCATTACGAGGTTTTGCTGATAACATTTTTGAAAATACTGTTATAAAATAACACTTTTAAAGAGACCTAATTAATATAACAGACAAAGAGATAGCTAGATTTTCCCACAAACTCTAACATGATTATTATATTATTTTCAGTATTCTTGCAATCACAGACAAAATAACTTACTGGAACAATCACAGAAGCAAAATACTTGCTTTCATCAAAAGAAAATAGTGCTGCATTATTGAATTGCCTGCAGTATCAACATTCTGCAAACTACTTCTTCCTGGTCGGTCAATAACTGTCAATTCTGTTTCATGTACGATATGTACAGAGCATGTGTGTGTGTGTGTGTGTGAGAGAGAGAGAGAGAGAGAGAGAGAGTGAGACGGACAGAGAGGAGAGCAAGCGAGCGATGGTAAATATAATCTGACATTGATGTTTCTAAGATGTAAAGAAAGCTTGATATTAAAGTGTAATGCCATTGGCAATGCAGCTACAGGTGACCACCATTAGAGAATATAGTTTCTATTCAGGCACTCAGTGGAGTACTGTATGTACTGCCTTGCATGCAGACCACTTCTCTCGATAGCCATACATCTGAATTTGTTGTATCTGTTTATTTATTTATAAGATATAAGAACAAAGTTGTCCACATTAAAATTTAAACTAGACACTATGGATGTTATAGTACATCAATTGAAAGCTCCAAGGGCTATCCTTTAAATTCAAGAAGTAAGCCAGAAACACTTGACAAGTATTTTAATCACACCCTCAGAAACACTGAAAACTGATGAAATATGAATATAAAGTGAATTTGTTTTGCCTACTGCGGCACATTTAGCACAGCATACTGGTGTGCAATCAGTTAAAAGACCGTGTTCCTCAAAAGAAAAGCAACAATTTAAGTAAAACATAAGTTTACATATATGAACGTGTGGATGTGTTTGTGTATGTGTCCCAATTTACATGTACTTAATACACAGGCACCATAAATGAAAAGATGCACCAAGTCCTTCTGAATATAAAACCATGACATAGATTGCACCAAGTGGATCAGTAGGTGTTTTTTTCCAGAACAAAAAGTTGTAACTTGCTCACATTCTCTGCTGCTGATCTTAACTCAGGGAACTTTCTCTTACAGAAAGAGCCCACAATACTCCACTGGGAGACAGGAATAGCATGTCATCCACCAGGCTTTTATTTTTATGGATGTCATTGCGTGCAAGCACTTAAAGACCATCACAGTCATATCTATCTAAAGATATCTGGCTTGCTCTTAAACATATTTATAGGTTCCCATCCCAACAGTCTTTGGTGTTCCAGACTTCTTCAATTAGTCCACTAGGGCATTCTGATCAGATAGCTTTAAAAAAATATCTATAAATGTTGACAGCAAATTGAAATGAAATAACCCTTATTCGTGTTGATATTGTTGAAACGGGTTTATTAGTGATTGATTCTATGTAATTAGGACATATTTATTTGTAAGTCTAGACACTGTTATAAATTAGGAACGTTTTGTTGTACTGTAGCTGCTTTCAAAACCAACATGCATCTAATTAATATTTCACTCATAAATCGAAATGCTTTGTGCAGACATAATGCAAAATTGGGCACATACTTGGGACTTTATTTTGTCAAACTGATCTGAGTTCCATAGTAAATGACATCAGGGAACATCAGACATAGCATGTGTAAAGTGGCATACAGCACCTACATAAGAACTACAGGTTTCTTATAGTTCAAGGATGCATAAAATCATTTTGTCGATTTCAATTTTAGGGTGTATAAACAATGTTGCATTTTGTTTATGCTGATGTTTAATTTCTAAAAGAATGTTTTTGTCCAACAAAATCATTCGTAGGAAAGCAACATCCTTATTTACTTCTTACTGTCTTACTGAAATTACCTTTTTGTTGTTTGCCTTCTCGTAACTGTAGCTCAGTTTGACATACAGTACATTTCTTCCATTCTCATAAGGCAACAAGTCTTCCATCATATCTGCTCTATTGAACTCAAAATGTTATTACATTGTTAAAGAAGCTACCCAAAAGATCAGAGTTTCAAGAGTTAAAATTAAGTCCACCCCCCCCCCCAGAACCCTCCCTCTCTTTCAAACAATATTATGCGCAATGAATGCTCAGACAACAGAATATTATGGGGACTAAATTTATAGTCACTCTTAGTGGCATTTAATACTGCAGATGCTTTTACAGTGTTTATAATAATAAATATTACATTTATTAATGTTTGCTACCTGGATATGCACATACAATATCTCTTTCAACTCCAGGTTAATCTAGAATGCTTTTGTGCCATTTAGAAGCAAACAAACAAATCATATTATTATTTATTATAACATATATTATACTGTATTAATATCATTTTATAATTTCAATGTCCTATCTTCTAAAAGCGAATACAAAAGACTGTTACTTTCCCCACTACTTTCCCCTTTGTTGCACAGGAATAGAAAATCTAACTATTGCTTATGCATATATAGCAACAATACAATGCTGTTACAAGACCACAAAATCGCCAAGACAACCCTGAAACAAAGGACAAAGTTTTATTTGGTTCCATCTAGATGTTATGTGTAACCTGTGTTGTCCAGCACATGCCCGAGATTGAATGTGCAGACTAGGAGGCCAGCTTGCCAGATGCACCAGTGAGTGAAACTGGTACCCTAGGGTTTTAGCTCACTCACTAGTGCATCTGTTAAGGTGTCCAAAGAGAGGTTTACCAACATAGTTACTGTAAAACTATTGATCAGATGGCTGCTTTTACATATGTGCATACACTTTTGCATCCTAATATCACACACTGCTGTTGCTGAGTATGTGCTTACCTGCATTAAAGTGTGAGTGAATCTGTACATGGTTGTGAACAGCACTTCATTCAGACAGGGCAAAATAGCTTATACAATGTATCAAATATTAGTCAGTGTCTTCATTGCACATGTACTTTTTTCACTTTGTGGCAATTGTATGCCTGTACTATGTTACTATGTTGCCCTGTGTTATTGTGTGAGTGTGTGTGTCTTTGTGCATGCTTGTAAGTGGGACCGTTTCTAGGGCTTGTGGTGTGTGTGTGTGTCAGCCTTGTGGAATGGTACATGTCCACCAGGTTTTTAACGTGCCCTTGTATCCCAACATCGCTGGAAGTTATTTGAAATCAAAAATTATATGACCAATCTATGCTATACTAGCAGGCAGTTATTATAATAGGATGCACATGACACTGTAATAAATGTGATAGAATTGAACCAAATTATATAATTTGAACAAGTAGAAATTGTCTGTCTCTTTATCGTCCAATGCATTTGTAAATGAACCAACAACCAGTTACTTTAAAGCCAATGACATTTCAAAAACATCAGTTGTCCTTTGAAGGGTAAATGATTAATTAGCTGTGAAACACATGGTGTGAGCAACAGCAGACAAAATTAATGATGTATCTTTCTTTAAAATAATAGCCATTTTCAAAGGTGTCTGGTGACATTAATTGATTAAATTAGGCTAATTCCAAGACATTAGTAATGACAACACTTTTTCATTTTTGTCATGAAATACATCACAGAAATGTTAATGCATTTAGTTTATTATGAGACTTTTTGACTTATTTGTTTTGTGTTGATATGAATCCTTGAGGGGATTGAAAATATCAGCAAAACAGTATTCTGCACACTGTCAGAAATTGGACCTGGTGGCCTGATATAAAGTAATGACAACATTGTAGTACCGGAGATATGTCTTGTGATTCAACTGCACAAAATTGAAGAATATTCTGTTAATAAGCCTGCTCACTGTGTCACCATCTTTGGTAACATCTTGAATAGTTGATCAGCAATAACTTCAGGCTCTGCTGCACAATATTGGACAGTTGATCACATTAACCATGGCCCGCAAGGTTATATTTTCATCCTCTTGAACACAAATTGGCCAATGACTGACAAAATGAAACACCTTAAGGGTTCTCCAGCCTAGATAAGGTTGCCGTGTGTGTGTGTGTTTGCGCGGGCGTGAGTGTGTGTGAGTGTGTGGGGTGGGGTGGAGGTTGGGGTGTTACAGTGGGGTGATGAGAAAACATGGCATAGGGAAAGAGAAATAAGATAGATAAGCTCTTTGGTGGTCTTTGGTGGTTTAAGACAAGGGATTGGGGTCAGATATCGTGAAGGACGCAGGGAATTCTTCACAGGCCAGATTCTTGATCAACATCCCCGAAGGACGAAGGATTGGACGAATTGAGAATGTTCAAACTGGGTGTGGGCTTCTATTTCAGTAACCAGTAGATGTCACTGTGTCGCAGAGCCTTTGGCCGTTTTATTTGGTAGCCTATTGTTTGACGAAGTTTGGAAGTGCGCCTGAGTGATGTAGGTGTGCTTATTGCTGGCCCAAGGTTCATTTTACAACTTAGGCTAAAGAAAGAAGACTAGGCCTATTCGCTAAATGATTACATATTTGACCTAAATATGACCAAACTTCGACATGCAAGACTCTCTTAGCCTTTCTTTAAAGTAATTGTAATACAAATATTTTAGCATATCGGTTTAAAGTGCGTAAACCAGACATGATATTATGATGGACACGAGCTCCTGTTGAGGTCAAGCTCTAGCGCCCACTTAATAGGCTATACCTAATATATATATAAGTTATTTAAGAAATAGTGTAACTATCCATTTATTTTCATCTAGCGGGGACGTGTGCCATCACAGAATCACGTGACCAAGATTTGGTTGTAGCCGCTCACCTCCTCCGTGGTAGAGGAGAAGAGTGATTTCCTCCCGACCCGACTATCTGAAGTTAACCTACTCTCACTCACTGAAGCACACAGGCGTAGCTGCTACTAATGCTGACGAAACTCAATTGTTTTACTCATCAAAAGGATCGTCTGCCATGTCCAAAGGCAGCCTCTTTTCTTCCGAATGGGACACTCAACAATGAAAACGAACTGCCCATGAGTTTTTCCCCCTGGGGCTGGACAAACACACAAAAGACTACAACACTCAATTAAGCGCGCGACCGGCAGTGGTTTGACGTTTTGATACGACTTGAAGAAGATTCTCTCACTACGGATTTTTTTTCAAACTGAGCTAAAGATTTCGGCATAACGCTAGGCCACTTTGCTACTAGGGCTTAGTTCACTTGAAGCAAAATGTATTGCATTTGTGATCGAGAGTCAATGCTCACATATTACTATCGTTGCTTTTGGTAAATCTCACCCAAGGAAGGACTTTTCGCTTCCCTGAGCGGAGGACAGTGTTACAGATTCACACTGTCGAAGCTTGAGTCACTTCGGCACGCGCGGTGGAACCTGATCCGGTAGCCTAATACTCTGCATCAGGAAAAGAGGACAAACCGGCACATTCTTGAACAAGCAGCTCACCAGTTAGGGGTTGTTTGTCTGAGACTAACGTTAGATATTCCACAAGAGCTGCGTCTTTTACCGAATAGATCAGTGTTACATTGTTTAACTTCCTAGAAGCCGTCATTTGGACACGCCACATGTGAATTTAGGCATCATCTGGTAGATCTAACGTTAGGCTGTTTACTTGCTAGTAGGTCTATTGAAGTCAATTAACATCGGACTAATAGAATAGACCTACTGTTATATGGTGGAACTAACTGGAGGACAGAATATTGTGGAATAAACAGCGTGGGAGGCTATCAGTTAAAGGATCTCGAATTGGATACAAGGAACTTTTCTTCTTTAGGTTGAACCTAAAAGGTTTCGGGTGCGCTGCATTCGACTGCCCTATTTGACCACGGTAACGGTACATTCGGAGGTGGTGATGGAAATTACTACGTTTCATGAAGTTAAGCATCAATTTGCTAAAGTTGTCTAAGCACATTTGTCTCTAGTAAAAGCGAATGCTCTCAGACTGCGGAAACCGCCATTCCATTCATTCTGTCGGAAGGCTGTCGAAGTGACCACCACTCCTTCCATCTTTTACTGGATATATTTGGACAACTACGATGTCAATAGCACGATCTTGTAGAGGAACTGTGCTGCTTTGGCTCATGTTCATTTCAGACGGTAAGTAACCTAAATCAAACTATAAATCACTTCCCTGCAAGTTACTATAGCCATTAAAAAGAACTGTTTACCTCAGACATATAGCCTACGAAATGCGTTGCCTACATTAGGCTACTACTTGATATTTTTGAAGATGGATTCACTGCAGTTCTTTCTTTGCACTGATTGGTTATTCTGAACACACGCACACACGCGGTCTCTCTCTCTCTCTCTCTCTCTCTCTCTCTCTCATTAAGCTAGGAGCCCTGAATGCATAGGAAGAAGCCCTTGAATAGACTATGCAGACCTACTCATCAACCGGTGTTGGTTTCTGTAGCTTATCTAACGTTAGGCTTTTTTTTTTAGCTGTTTTGGGCTGGTTTCCAGGTTGCCAAAACTCATGTGCGTGAAACACTCATGTGCGTGACTTTACTCTCCCTATTGCGGTGTAGGCTAAACACAAATGTTCAAATTAAATCGCTCCATATAGGCCTACGTATCTGCAAGTCTGCATTTCGACATAAAACATTTTGTGTAACGTTAGGCCGGGAGCACGCACGCACACACACTTTATTGGAACTTACCCAGTGGCACGAACTAAGAAAGAAAGCTAGTTGCAGGGCAGCTGTAATGCAGATCTGTTAATCTATCTCTAACGTTAGATGCTCTACTAAGGCTTACAATACTTTGTCCTGGTAAAATGCGCTCTCTAGAGTGTGCAAAGAAGGAACATATCCGTAAGGATTGTAGACTATTTAAGTGGATAAACTTGGTTGCTGGTTGATGTAAAATTCGATTTTGGAATTTTTTTCAGGTTTTCTGATTGATGCAACTTAAAGATACATCTAGGCTACACGGCTTCGTTTTAGTTTTGGCCTCCAATAAATTAATGCAAGATTTTCAAGATTAATGCAAAATTTTCAAGTTTATTGAATGATAATACTGAATGACATATATACATGCCCTTACTTGGAAAAGGAAATCATGGGTAAAAGTTAGGTTCTGTGAATCTAAGGTTGTGTGTATTTGAGCTGGCTGCCATTGCAGGGGTTGCAAATGTCAGTAGGCTAATCATAAGAGTTTGAGTGCAATTGAGCAGTGAAAGATAATGTAGTTGTTAATCTTCTTTAAAACAACTGTAGTGAATATTGCCTAGTATTCATAAAGTAGTATTCATCATATAGTAGTATTCATCTTTTTAGTGCATATAATTCTTTCAGACAATGAAAAGCTCTATTGTCTGTATGGATCTTCTTCTGTTTCATCAATGAGAGTGACAGATAGAGACCAGAAAAAGCATGTCTAAGAGGAACTGTTCTTCAGGGAAAGAGTGCGAATGGTTTGTTTTGTATGCAACCAAGTCATCTGTAAAGAAACGGCTTAGTTCGTCTTTTTTTCCTCTGTATTATTTTTCAAACAAACAAATGGGATGCTATTATGAATCAGCCTGGATTGTCTGATTCAATAGCAAGACCTTTGTGTGCACTGGTTCTCATTAAACACAGCCGTATAATTATGCCTGACAGTGTTGCTAATTGAATTCTGATGAAGCCTGAATTTGACATCTCATTTTTGTCAGTTGTCAGTCTCTGCTATGCCAGGAAATCAGGTTACAGCCAAGGTATATGCTGTTTTCTTTCAATTGGTGATTTTTGATGTTTAAAAATGTCTTACTTATAGCCTATGTCTTCTGTAGTTTTGCCACTCCTGTTCATGTACTAAGTAGATTAATTCCACTGTGGTAGTGTTTTGGTTTTATGATGTGTTGTTAGGCCTTTGAAGTTGGCAACATTTCTACACTCCCATTTCATACAGATTTCCACATGGAGAGGACCTTGCATATTTTGTGCCTTTTCCATTGCTTATTGCCCATCACATTGCCTGTATAGCAGTTGTGCTCATATTCTCTGTTCAACATCAGGATAAGCAACCTGCAACCTAGCTCCTATTACAGACCATGGTTATCTTACAGTTTGCGTTGACTATTGCTATACCATCCTAACAGGTCCTCCAGCCGGTGCTGTGAGAGCATTACAAATGATCCTGAATGAACCTCTGGTTTTTAACCAGCCACTGCATTTCACACCTCTGCTCATTGAGCTCCACTGACTACTCTTAGCTACTTGCATCAAATTCAATATTAGCATACAATGTGATTTATGGATCTGCTCCTTTCTGCCTGGCTACTAAGTCACATGTTACCCACTGGCCACTCCATCCCTCCAAGGAAAACCACAGTTTGCACAGGTCAATCCAGACAATATTTTCATCTGTTGTTCCACGCTATTGGAATGACCTTCCAAGTGTTACCAGAACAAGGGATGGCGTGTGTGTGTGTGTGTGGGTGCGTGTTTGTTTGGATGTAGCTGAAAATGTGATGGTCATTTTAATTTGAAGCTCTATAAAATCAAGCATTCAAGTAGACACCCCAAGCCAAGTAAAGATGTTTTATGGTATGAGTTCATTATATTTATTTAACTGGAACACTATTGGCTATGGTTACCCTCATATGGCATATTGGCGCATTGGCCCCTCAATAGCTTAAAGCCTCTATGTGTGGGATTTATCTTCTTTTTATCTTCGTCTTTTATTAAAAATATTTTTTTTTATTTTAAAAATATAATGTAAAACGATGGTAATTACCTCCATAAATAAATTGTAGTGTTCCCGTAAACTTGGTACTTTCCATTTATATATAGATGAGTACCAAATGAGAATATCCATTTTGCGCCGCCATTTTCAAAATGAGGACCATGGGAAATGAGGACCGTGGGAAGGAGAGGGCTAATACGTTTTATTCAAACGTATGCAGTATACCACTTCGCCGATAGATGGGAGAAATTCTCATACGAAAAAAAATAAAACTTACACATAGGGGGTTTAACTTGTTTACATGCATTGCAGACATGCTTTTGAATTACAGACTCCCTGTCACAGTTGTGTCAGTGTTCAAGTTTTGTGTATGCCGAGAATTAATGCATTTAGCAAAGTGTTCTTTTATGTTTGCAGAGGTGGTCTTAATGGCATTGGATTCAATGTAGATATTTTCTAAATGCTGTTAAAAGAAGAAAAAAATGTTTGTGTTTTTTTTTTTTCAGTCAAATCAATTTCATATAGATAAATGGATTCTCCCAGGGCAACTGGTATATTCAGTTGTAGCCATCAGGCCCTTAAGAAAAGAACCCTATTCCTTAGCTTCCAGAAGTTGCCTCTGGCCCATGAACCACCACCACCAAGTGCTAGTCAAAGTCAGGTGTGCTTCAAGGTCTTCAGCTAAAGGAACCTGTGTGATTTCCAAAGCTATTTGAGGAGCGGTATGGAAGGGTAAAATTACTGACTCGGGCACTAACATTTTCTTTCCTGCTTCTACTTTTGTTGTTCCATTTCATTCCCTCCAGGTCTTTGAGAGTGTGTCTTGACATAAGGAATAGTTATTATACACAGTGTCACTGACAGAGAGAACAGGATGAAAGTAATGGATAGTAATCAGTGTTGATTACAATGGACTATAAAGAAAGCTGAGGAGAGAATGTAGTCGAGATAAATAGAATAATAATCAAGAAATGGGCCATAATTTTGCATAGATTTTTTTCCTCCACATTAGATTCATGTTGTTCTGTACTGTTTGTCTGGTCTGAATTGATTTCAGAGTCCTAATTTGAACCCGGTCTTGATCTTAATCTTGAGCATTTTTTTAACATCCAGTGGACAGTTTGAGTTTACATGAAAGATTAGACTTTAATGAAAGCAGTTGGAAGCTCAAGAAGTATGACCAGATTTTTGCCCTCAAGCACCTCTTAGCTGTGTCAAGCCAAGCTTCTAGATGTGTAGTGTAAAATATATCACAGACCATTATTAGTTTCAGCCGTATTAAGATGTCTCTGCTATGTAGTAATTAGCTTCTTTCCATGATAAAATCCTATGTTGAAACATTTCTGGTGCATTCACAATCAACAGTATTGTTGATGCACAGCAGTGAACAGTACTTCACATCAGACACCAAGCAATGTAATTGCTGCTTAGGGCTTACTTGAATACCACTGAGCTGAGAAATTGCCAGAAAAGCTTAAATCACAGAATTAGGAGAAGGATATACATTGGCTGTGTAAAGCCAAGGGTGTTGGCCTACATGACAGAACAGAGCAACGGAACATACTGTACCATGAACACAGTATGAAGGATATGTTCACGAAAAAAAGTTTTTTTTGTTGTTGTTTGTTTGATTGGACTCTTTCCTGCTTCCTTCCATCATCCTACAGTTGCTCTCAAATTGGAGAGCACTGTGTGGATGGGTTATGGAGTTGAGCTGTGTAAATTCAGTATCTGCCTTGGAGGGTGAACAAGAAGCACTACTTGTCTTGGCAGCAGGAAACAACGTTTGTTCATAAATTAATACCCCTCTCATTCCCGAAGGCCACCGTAAACGCCTCTTAAAAAGAAGACTCCATCAACATGAGCAGCTAGGGGAAATATCCTGAAATAGTGTTATCATTCAGTTCCATTCCAAGCTGTTTTTCTGGCTATGTGTGCAGTTGCAGGTATACACAGTCATCATAAGTAATCTATCAGTGCACTCCTCAGATGTTGTCTGTGTCTGTGAATATGGAAACCAAATGAAGTCCCCCACGTCCCACCGAGAGGGTTCATGGGGCATGACGTTTTTTTTTGCAGATTTAAATCTGCACCACTGAAGCAGTGGGGATTTTCTGGGATTCTCTAATGATGAGAAACTAGTGGATGGGCTCATTCGGAGATTAGATCTGAGCTGCTTTGTACCTGAAGAAGTACTGTAAAATCAATAGGTTTCAGGGAACTGTCAGAAAGCTGTCAGTATCTGAGACGTTTTTTAACATCTCTTTCTGACTTAGTTTCTTATGTGGAGGGACTAAAACTCTGCCACATTTAGCACAACTGTAAAATGATTCTTGGCGTCTTTGAGGGGGGAGCAGCAGAATAAGTGCAAAATTCATGCCTCTTCCAATAGACACAAATAACTTAATACCAACACCCACAATGTAGATGCTCTCATGATATAGCGCCTGCATTAATGTGATTAGCTCTCTAGGTACCTAGCATTAAGAAAGGCACCCCCAGTAGGAAGTTTTTGTTTACATTTGTTACATGTCACAGCCAGCAGCATGTTCCCTCTTCATCATCCAGAGGCTTGTAGGACAAGCTGGCAGGCAGTGTTGTCCCAGTATGTGGCTAAGCGCTATCAAGAGACGATTTGGGATGAAAATAAAACTGAAACATTGCCACATATTCCTAAGTATGGGTTATCACACAGACAAAGAAACCACAGTAACCCCCCCCCCCCCCCCCCTTCTTCTCAAATAAATAGGCCATGGAGTCATTAAAATTCCTAATGTATTTAACCTTCACATCAACAGTGGTGACGTATGCAGAACTTGCAAATAACTAATGGTGAATGTAGTCCCTGGCTGCAGCCAACAGAGAGTGTGACACGAGGAAGATTGAGTGCCTTGCCAAAAAATGGCTCTCAGGGAAGGACAGGGCACATTATGAGCCATTTTTATTGTTGAGTAAAGATGTGGCAGAGCCGAGATTCTGACACGTCTCCGATAGAAACTGATTAACCTGAGACAAGCACGTTGGAGGCTGAGAGATGAGAGAACCAAATCCTTGAAATAGGCGCTCGCACCCTTGGGAAATCTAACTCCACTGGAACTAGGGGGTCTAACATGGGTAGCACTCTGCAAAATAGTAAATCACACATCACTGTTTATCTGGAGACATTTTTCAGTACCTTCCGCCCCCATCCTGAATACACACACAAACTCTTTTCCTACATCACTTCTCCCCACCTCTCTCTCTTTTCTGTCTTCTCTCTGTGTCCTTTTTATCTTCCTCCTCTTTTCTCCCTCTTTCATAGTTTTGCACCCTTGCTCTCAATCATACACACAAAATACATACATACATACATAGTTTGTGTGTGTTGTGTTTGTGTGTGTAAAACTGATTTTTCTCCCCTCCCTCTCTCACACTGTGCTCACATAGCCATAAATGCCCAACAAAAGCAACCTCCTTTTGTTCCCCTTCTCTTCCTCACTAGCCGAAGGGCATGTACTGTTGCTGTCTGTAATGGCAGTCGGTAATTAGTGATTTTAGAGAATGGCGGAGTAGACATCATAAAATAAAACAATTTTCTGTGTGAAATAGAACCAAGTCAGTGCACAAAAATACCTTTGAAGTTTGAATGATTTTTTTAGTTTGAAACAAGATTTTTTTCAACCCCCATCCAAATTCAACTTTGCATTAAGGCTACGTTTACACATACCTGGGTATTTTGATAAATGAATACTTTCTTCCCTTCGTTTTCCAAAATAATTCCGTGCATACACCATCGTTTTCAAAAAAAGTTTCCGTTTATAAATATGCTGTTGAGAGCCGTCCTACCTACGCTAAGCCTATGGGCCGCAGTGTAGGAATAAGGAGGAAGCCATACAAGACAATCAGAAGCCTCACGCCATTCATCCGGGACAACCACCTCATTTTCAGCAGTCCGCGTGTAGACTGCCTAAAACTCAGTTTTGTCCGTTTTTCGCAGTTTACACGCAAACGTGAATACGGAGTTTTCCAAAATCTCCACTTTTGCCGGAGTTTTTAGAAAGAATCATTTTCAGAGGCGACATCTCCGTTTGTGTGTAAATGAAAGGCGCAAACGAAGGGAAAAGTGTGCGTTTTTAAGAGAAAACGTATATGTGTAAATGGGGTATAAGATCTGACCTTTCCAAAACCGTCTGATTTGTACAGCGATGTCTCCTCGTCAGACATTCCGGCATGATCAGGTTCAGCTGCCCTTTTCACAAGCTTTAATTATAGGTAGATGTCTTAGAGGAAATTTCAGTCCAGTTCAAATCATTTTGCTGTTTAAATATGCATGGGCCTTTGTGCAGTAACAGTGATTCAGCACAATGCGGTCAGCACAGGAAAAGGACTAGTCCGCCCATGGGCCCTGACCTTTCTGTTGATATTATTCATGAAATTTCAAAAATTTGCTATTTGTCCCTTTAACCAGAGTACCTCAGATAAAAGCACAAGTCGAGTTCTCTGGTTAGTTTGTGCCTCTGGTGTGCAGCTCATTTAATAAGGACTGCCTGACTTTCTCAGTTATCAGCTGTGCGGGTAAAATCACATTTCAGCTTTTTGCATGAGTTATTCGGTTGTACAAGAAAATATTTCTGGGGAAAACAGTATCCATTATTTAAAAAGTCCAAATAAGAAAGAGGGAATGCAAAAAGGAGGGAGGGGAAAAAACAGCTGATGGCATGTCTGGAACTGATCCAAGACTTAAAAATGGGATGGTTTTTAAATGGCTTTTATAAGCAGGAACTATGCTGCTTGCAGATGGGGCTTGTTGCCATGTCACTTTTAAGAACCATCCCTGACTGACTGCCTCTTCTTTGACTCCAGTCATGTGAAGAGGCCTCCAATGCCAGCGGCCCTCACATGTGTCTCTTTTGGCTAAGCAGCACAGAAATGGAAAACCTTCAGAGTACATTAATAACATCCTTCTTTTCAGAGGTGGGCTTTTTTTCTTCTTCTTCTACCTTGTGTTTGTACACCTTGGAATCATAGTGCCTGCAGAAAAGGCATCAAGTTTCAATGTAATTTATAGACTAAGCACTCTGCTCAGTAGTGGTGTGAAAACATAACTCTAGCTCGTAAAAACTATGCTAATTTGGAGGGGGAGAGCACCTTGTTTTGTGCACCTGGCTCAGAAAACTGCCTGTGATGTAATTTGTTAAGTAATAATTGCTGCACCTGTGCATACTTTCATTCATTAGTCTGGCTTTCTACAGGTGTGCAATAACTGAGGTTTAAAAGCCCCAAGACAAAGTCAAGTACTGCTCAAGAGTCTAATAGTACATAGATTGTAGTAGTACATTCAGTGAGTTGACGGTCATCATTTTTACCCAGCTTTGTTTTAAAGAGTAGAGTTAAGATAGCATCTGACTGTCCTTGGAAAGCGGTAGAAATGTGACCGTCATGCACCGTTATAGTCACAGGGCACGAGCACTCTATTGTCATGTAAATTGGGTCTCCTGCCAGACCTAGAATACTGACTGTGTTCATCCACCATGATTTTCTGCGGCAGGAGCCGACTGGGTTTTGATAAGGCAATTTACTGGGATGGCACACATTAGAACAAAATAACTTCCAGTAGTCTGCCAAAGGTATCAACAGTCCTCTAGTTCTCGATGCAGTAAAGTAAAAGTCCTCTAGTTCCCGATATAGCCTGAAACACCAGCTGAGAACACCCCGAATTTTAACTACTTCATAATAGTTTTAGCTTTCAGATTCTTACATTTAAAATGGTCCAATTGTAATTCCATTGGGAAAAACTGCTCTTATGTTTATATAGGCCTCAACATACTGTGCCAGCATGTCTTTACTTCTTCACAGTATTTATACAACAGACTAATGAACTGGCTACATCGCCACTGTTTTGGATTGTTGCAAAAAAGACCATTGTGTTTCTAATAAAGGGGAGCAACATTTTATGGTGTGATGTACTTGTAAGGTAATTAGGGGTATAACATGACTTCTTGCTTGCTTGCATTTGTCCGACACCCAGAGGCGTCTGTGCGGAACTCACCCGAGACTTTAGTTCTGCATGGAGAGCTGACGTTGTGCTAGATTTAATGGAAAAAAATGCTAAATGTAACTGAAATGGTACGCGAGTGGACCGAACCGAACATGCCGAACCAAAACGGCTCAATACATCCATGTAAACCATTACACCTCTAAAGGTAGTGCCTCAATAGACACCTTTTTTTTTCAAAGTTTGTAGTGGGACGTTTCCTTAAACTGGGTTAAGAGCAATAAATATAAGCTCTTTACCAAGGTCAGGCTGCTCAAAAGTGTCTACTTTGGTCACTTAAGTGTTCCTCACAAATAAAGCATCAATCTCCTCTATTCTTTCAAGGGATGGAACTTTAATATGTGTGTGTCAAGCAGTCTGGGCACTCAATTAACACATGGTTGTTTACAGCATACAATGTTGATTCCAAACAGTGGCACTGATTTATATGTCCAGGCCATTTTATGATCATTTCAGCAGTGTTCTGTACTGCACCACTTTCATTTTCCAACTCAAAGACCCCCAGCTACACATGTTGAGGTGGTGCCAGGGTCTGGTGGGTAACTGGTGCATGGCAGACTCTCATCCTCATTTACACAGTTGGAGTGCTTTAAATATATGATTTAAGGAAAACGAATACATTGCATTTAACTGCTTTGAAGTGGGCCTCATCTGGGCCCTGTATTGAACCCACTTACGCCTTTGGACTCAATTGAGATGCTAATGTAGTCTCTCTCTCTTACACACACAGAGACTAACTCACTCTTTCACTCTCTCACCCTGTCAGTGAATGCAATCCTTTGCCATTCACTTGGTTTTGCAGTTTTTACACCCCCACACCCACCATAAACAGACTCCACATTTGCTGCCCTCAGCTAGTTCAAGTCTGCAATTATGAGCTACTTTATGAACTTTAATCGTTGGGAGTTAATTACACTTACAGGTGAAAGTATGACGCCAAAAAAACTGTGTGTTCTTACTGTGAAGGTGTGTGTGGGTGTGGGAGGGGGTGCAATAGAAGTGTTGTGGGAGGGGGTGCAATAGAAGTGTGCTTGAGAGGATGTAATTGGATCCATAAGAAATAATGAATCTGTGTTGTTGGAATGCTTTTGTGTCTGTTAGGAAGTTGAAGATATTTAGTACTTCTTGTGTGGTGATGCCTAAAATGAGCTCCTAACTACAGTATGTAAAAATCTGATCTGTGTTTGTATGCCATTTAGGTGGCTACATTCTTAAATAGAGAAAAGTAGGCTTGGAATCCTGACCCTTAGGAGTGTTTTATTTAATTGTTCCCTCAACTGTAAAGTACTATGTTGTGACCTTGGTCTAGCACTAGAAATAATCAGTAACCTCAATGAAGTTATGGTGGTGTTGGTGTCATGAGCTAGGGAAGTCTTTTTTTCACAGCCTTTCTGTTCTGCGTTAACAAATGTTCAAATTGGCTTCCTTGTTTGCGACTGCTCAACTGGGACCAGCGTTTTGGAGGCAGTGCAATACTTCTTTTTTTCTATTCCACCCTTCACCCTGCAGTCAGTGCGTGTCCTAGATTCTCTCTCTTTCTTTCTCTCTCTCTCACACACACTACATTTCTCTCTTTTTTTCCTCACTTTTTCACACTCACACACACATTATCTCTCTTTCTCTATCTCTTTCTCTCTCCTTTTTCCTCCCACACATTCATTTATTCTCTTTATTTACTATTTGTGAATTTCAGAACAATTTACTCTACCTATGTTATGAATCACACCAAAGAGATGTCTTTCATGTATCCTAATTAATGTGGCATAACCTAGGAGGTTAGGTTATAGATCCCACAACTTGTTTTGGTGCATACCACAAGCATGTTTTTGAAAGGCTGTTTTTTATGTTTTTTTATATGTTTAGAGTGCAAGAAAAAAATATGCAAACATTGAGGTGATCTCGGAGAAAAAAAAACATTTAATACAGATGCCTCAAGAGGTCTTTTTCTGTTTGCATTCCAGCCAAAAGTTTTTTAGTGGGCCTTTAAATCCACAGAAAATACTTTGTGTATCATTATAC
>JAGFZM010000007.1:1337233-1350693 GCA_017657215.1 Limnothrissa miodon | reverse complement strand
TGCTGATACTGGGTGGGATTAGGCTAGCCTATGCAACCCTAATTGTTGCTGTGGACAAAGGTATACATAGACATAAATTGCATAGCATGATGGACCCTCCACCAGATGTGGAGTTACAGAGGCAAGCTGAATACTTGAATTTAGTGTTTTTCTTTTTCACCTCTTTCCCAAAACCTAAGTGCCTAAACCTTCACATAACACCTCACATAATTAAAAGGCAGTTTTGTGTCAGCGTGTGATTTACACACTATATGTGTTTGACATTGTCAAAAGTAACTTTTTCCCTACAGAAAATTAGTCAAGGTGGAGGGGCAAGAGTAGAGTGAGAGATTGTCGGCTTAAAGTTTAATTATTTTTGTTAAAATTTTCACATGTTCACATCACTATGAGAGAACAGTTCTCCATCACACTCTTCAGCGCCCTTAAAACAGATGTGGATAACTTGTGTGTCTTTCCAATAAAGCAGGTTAAGTTCATCTCAGAAATATATTTGTTTATTTATATTGATTGGAGATAGGCCTACAGTTTCCCTAAATCACATTAGATATTAACATCAGTCGTTCTTTTATTTGTTCATTAGTCATCAGTAGTTCCAAGCCGGCAATGTAACGACTGAGAAAACATGCTTTGTTACTGCTAAGATATGTCTAGATTGCTAGGTCAACAAAGCAAGACATGCAAGTCTGTATTCCCTCATAGCCCGTCTCTAGTAACTTACTGGCAACATTTATGTTACTTAATTTTCTGGACTTCAAGTAGAATAAACACAATATTAAAATATATCACTAATAATTAGTTACATCAACAATATTGTATTTTTTAAAGAGGGACTAAGCACTGGTCGTTGTCGCTGACTGTCGCTGGTCAGAGAAGTTGCTTAGTGGGCCTTTAAATCCACAGAAAATACTTTGTGTATCATTATACAATATAGACAGTGTAGGCGTCCTAGGAATGTGCTGATACTGGGTGGGATTAGGCTAGCCTATGCAACCCTAATTGTTACTGTGGACAAAGGTATACATAGACATAAATTGCATAGCATGATGGAGGCAAGCTGAATACTTGAATTTAGTGTTTTTCTTTTTCACCTCATTTCCAAAACCTAAGTGCCTAAACCTTCACATAACACCTCACATAATTAAAAGGCAGTTTTGTGTCAGCGTGTGATTTACACACTATATATGTGTACTATATTCAAGTGGTCTACACTATATATGGAATTCCATGTTGTATTGTTTTTTGATTATTTGTTCTTTTTCCCACTTGGTGAGCTCAAACATCCATTGTTAACCCATGCAAGTCTTGGTTTTTGGGATTTATCATTATTTAGTGTTGTTGCATTGCCTATTGATTAGTGAAATTATACTGTTGAACATCCATGTTTTTATGATGACCTCAAGATTAAGTAGGGACACTTTAAAGACAGATGCATTGCTCCTGTTACTGTATTACACATACTTAAACACATGTTTATGTTCCGTGTAAATATGCAATGGTCTTAAAAAAGGCTACCCAGTTAGCAAAAATCAATTTGACATTGCTCTGCCCTGGAATGCAAGTTATAACACTCTGTTAACAAGCATTGTTCCTAATTGTCTGGGAAAAGTGTTGTCTGATAACCCCCATATGGAATGGCCTTCCGTTTATCTGGGAAGACCAGGCTTCATGCTTTGTTTGAACAAGGAAAGTGAACAGGCGCTTTGCCCTCCTCGCAACCTTCTCTTTTTCCCCTGCCCGACATAATTGGATAGTAAAAATGGAGGTTGGAAGAGTATGACAATGTCCTGCTTACACAAATGGGTCCAGTGAACTAAGAAACTTTGGCTAGAGGTTTGGTACTTGACCTACTGCCAACCATTTCCTGTCCTTGCAGCTTACTTTTTGGATGTTACAACTGGATTCCTTTTTTTTAAATGTTGTCCTGCATAATGGAGGTGCTTGTATTGAACGTGAAAGTCAACATTTGAAGATAACTTAAGGTTATTTTTTGGGGGTGCTTTATTGTTGAGTTTTAGATGCCACTTTCAGATGTATTAGGCTGCGTTTAGACTGCAGATCGGATATGCTCAATTGATTTATTTTTTTTTTTTTCAATTGAAAGGGAGATTTGGGTCCGCGAACGGACGCACGACTGGTGGGAGCGAGTTAGCCACGACGAATGGGTGGCTAATTTCACAGATTAATGACGTGTGGGACGCATTGCACTAGAATATCTGATTTGTCTGTTTAGACTGTATACACATGAACAAATAGGCTTCATCAGTAGACCAGTCATTGGGTATCTGTTATGAATTATTGATGCATTTCCCTCAGTTCAAGTATATAGTTACTTAGAGGTAAGTTCAAGAGAAGATGCTTTTGCCTTTTCGTTTTGTTGGAGAATCTGATCAGAATCAAGAAAATCAGAATCACTGATGTGTGCTTGCATAAAATTGTACATAAACTTAATGACTTTTGACATTTTTTAAAACCTTTACCTTCACTGCTAAATTGGATAATATCATGGTTGCAAGATTTGCTAAGATTTGCTCTGAGGCAATGTGGAAGCAAGGAGTCGTTGCATATTAATAAGGCATTTCTGTTTCATATTCCCATGACCCAGCCCTGCAAGCTTTTGGAAAATGTTAGTTGGAGTTTTACAAGCACAAACAGGGCTCTAAGCAGTATTAGGCTCCGTCACCATTGTGTGAGGCAGTATGACAACTTGATTTGTTTTTAATTAGGCCACTACAGACATTTAGGCATATACTACCTGTTCTGTCTGTCAAGTCAAGCACAGAGCTTAAGGCCATACTGTGCATCACTGCCGCCCTTGGAAAAACATTCTCATGACCAGAGCTTTTTCTATCTTGTCAGAGCCTTTTGACTCTTGAGAGTGATGGATTTTTGTGTGAGTGCAGTTCTTTGCCCTGGCATTCTATTGATTGTATATTCGTGCATTGCTTTTCCAGTGTGTGTAGGTTGGACTGCATGTGTTTCAGATGTTAGAGGTTTTTTTTTGCTCTCTCTACACACAGCATTTCTTATGGAGAGCTAGGATGTTAGATTAGGTTGGGGTGTTAGATTAGGGATGATATTATTTCTTAGAGATGCAAGGGATCTGCTTTTTATATCACTTCAGAATTGTGAATAAGACAACCAGGTCAATGAGAATGCTTTGTGCCATTTGAGATTTCTTAAGAAAATATTGTCATCTATTGTTCTAGGTGAATGACCATATATCTGGACTGATATATTTGTTTTTGATTGTTTGTGATTGTTTTTATTTCTTTTTTTAAGGTCAGCTATAGATAGTAAAAGTCTTTCCAGGAGCAGCTGTCCCAGGTTCATCCACTGGGATTTAGAGTAACCATGCCCCAAAGACACAAGAAATTAGTTACTGCTTATCTTCAATGAACAGCCATATTTCCCACTAATCTTATCAGTAAATCAGGTTTTAAGGGCTGGCATCAAGGCAATTCTCCTTCCTTATATGAGTCGCTGATCACTGGAAATATAGCCCATGGATTTAGAATTTTTAGAAATTGTGTACCGTCGTTGTAAGCTCATTGCTCGTAAGCTTGCTGCGAATGCAATGAAACATCCTGATACATTTTTAAGGGTTAAAAACACACTGATAGAATTGTGTCAACGACCCTGGTAGGCATCTGCACGACACCGACTTATTCAGTAGCCTATAAAACATGCTTTCAAGTAAAACATATTTTTACAATATATGAACAAAAAACATAATAAGCTAGATACACAGATAAACACTGCATTGCTTCTAAATCTTTACAAAACAAAGTGTATCTTGCATTATATGATCAAAACCCTAACCTCTATTCAACGCACACCAACAAATAATGTTTCATTTAGCAAGTGCCATCTGACACTGGCGAACACTTCCAGCTCAAATTATAAAAAGAAATATTTCCTTGCTTTATATGCAAAGAATTCATTTCATACTTGACTGTGATCATTTTGATTAAGTGCCTTCTGTTCCCCCTCCTCTTCACCCCTCCTGATAGTGAAGCCTCCTTCATACCCTCCCTGAAGATCAGACACCTCTACTGTAATTAAAACTGGCGATAAGAGGAAGAGGAGGAGGATGTCTCTGTTTACTTTTTCTTTTCCTCCCTCTTTCTCTCTCTCTCCCTCTCCCTCTCTGACTGTTTGCTGACGCTTGAATTATGGGAGTGCTGGCTCAGCAGTGCCGCTCTGCTCAGCACACAGGCTGGGTCCTCCACCGCGAGCCGGCTTCATGGCAGGAAGTCCACTATTGTGTCCCGACAGAGCCGACCCCAGCCTGTGCCTCTGTCATCAGTCTGCCAAAGATGCCAGAGGCTCATCCCCCTTCTCTAGTTTGTACTCTGGGCTGGAGACTAGTGAGAGTTCTTTAATCGTGGTAACGACACAAAAACCAGGAAAGAAATAAGAAAACAAGCAAGTGCTTCAGTACTAAACAAATGGTTTTTATAACATGCTGTTGCAGTGAATATAAATTCCCACAAAGTTATATACAGCTCGTTTTTTTTAACCTGGGGGTGCAGTGCATGAGTGTTGCGTGTTACATTTATCGAGAAAAAATGATTTATATCATCCACTGGTTATTTCTGGTTGTGGCTGAAGCAGAAATTAGGTTTTTAAATGTCACTGTGTAGCTGACATGACTTTATGAAGAGGCAACTAGACTCTGTCTAGATTCTTTGTACTGTAGTCTCACACTTTATGCCACCTACTGTAAATTGTTCCAGGGTTTATTACATCTTGATATCTCATTTGTACCTCCACAGGGATGTAGCATGTCAGCTTTAATGACTATGGATAAGAGTGCTCATTTACACGGCAGCACTACTGTACTCCCATTCAGAACCAATGAAACCAAGGCTCAAATGAACATTCTGAAATTTGTTTACTCACTGTTTTTATTTGTTCTTGAATATCCCTGCAGTAAAGTGAATTTCCTCTACATAATAGATGGCTGTAACTTCTCACTCAGACATGTGAAGCAGCTGTCTTTTTAAGTAGCCGAGTCTTTGATGAGCACCTGGTGGTGTCATGGCAAGTTTTATGATCATAACAGAGCGGAAATGTATGGTAAAAAGTGCCCGGGGTTCTCACCATGTGAGAATCTGTCGTCTTCTGTTGTGATAAGCAGCTGGCTCTGCCTTTGCTCTGGCGTGTGTGTGTGTGTGTGTGTGTGTGTGTGTTTGTGTTTTGTTTGCTGAGGTGACATGTTGTATCCTGCCTGGCGGTTATTTATTTGAAGAGCTGGCTTTTTTTCCATAATAAACACTGATAGGGTAGCATCTGCGAGCTGCAGTTGATAAATAGCGGCCCGTCAGTGAATAAGCCGAGTGATTATGGGCCTCCTCTTCTTGTCTTCCTGCAGGTACTCTGAGCAGTGCTTAGCACTGCTGTCCTTGAGCATTCACAGAAATTTTACTCAATTTTTTTTTTTTTTTTCAAAAACATTGATATATAGGTATATTATTTAATTATTTATTGTTCTGTATATTTTTCTGGGTATTTCAAAGTGGGATATGCATTGAATAGGATCACTAAGATGGTGTGGGGATGTATTTAACAACCTGTCAGATTATTCTCAGAGAGCACAAAGCAAAGAGCTACTTAGTGCTTACCAGTACATCTCAGAGGATGGTAAACATGCCAGTGGGGTTGTTTCCATCTCTGTAAACATTGCTGTTTTTCCCACATGTTGTTTTGGTAGACTCCATACTAATCAAGGCATGAGTCTGGCCAGTTCTTGGAGTGGCACAAAGAAGATGTCAGGATAAGAAAATGAAATTATGACCCCATTTCAGAAGGGCACTCAATATTCTGTTCTATTTTGAACTGCAAAGATTACAGCCGGTCACACACAACCTCCCTCCAGCACACACACACACACACACATGCACAAACACGTACACACACATTCTACAGCTATTCACATGAGGGAAGTGAAGCAAAGGATTGCCCCTCAAAAAAAGCCAAGAGGTATCTCACCAAGTATTGTAGTCTTAAGTGCAGTGTAGAAAAATAAATCTGATGCCAATAGTTTTTGGCATCTCTCAACAGTAGAACCTCTTCCCCTTTGCTGCCTGTCTTGTTGTAAAAGCATTTCCATTCAATGCTTTGGAGCTAGCCTGAAGGAGAGAGTATCCCAGCTGTAGTAATGGACTAACAGAATAGACTAGCATAATAGACACAGTGACTTTTTGTTTTTGTTTTGCAAGTTTCCTCTTAAAGCCTGTCTTTGATGACACACACACACACACACACACACACACACACACACACACAAATGTTGCTTGTAGAAAACAACTAGAGCGAATAGTAGATCCAGAGGGCACTTTATAATCATTAAAGTGTTTTACACACTAGTGCCAGCCAGTCACGTTGTCAAGTGTGCAGTCAGTGTTTTTTGTGGCGTGGTGTGTTCAAGATAGTTGCTATATTGCCTATAGCAGAAGCCCCCCTTAGCATGTCTGATAGCAACAGGTTTAATATGCCTATATATTTTTAAAACTCATCCAACAAATTCCCAATTATTTGTTGCTTTAGCCAAAACACATGATGGTCTTGTATGGGGACTTTGAAGACCCAAAGGGCACCAGTGGAACACTTTCAGAAGTCCTGATAATGGATTGTGCAATTTGCACCTGTGTGAAGTCACCTTTTTACACTTTGGAGTGTTTGCTAAAGGCTGGACCATAGTGGAGATGGTGGGAAATTCTTGACCGAATGTCAGTGCCCTGTAAACATGGCACATGATGCACCTTCACAATATAGCAAACATTTTCATGCTTTTCCTCAGGTGTTTGCTGCATTTTAAAACACCTTAGATATTATGTACAGTGTTTTTGACATGTTTTAACTTTATCTTGGTGAAAAACTTCCAAGTCAGCAAGAATCACATTTCCTCATTTCCTTCCTCGATTTCACCAGCATTTTATCAAGCTCATGACTCAAAACTGATAAAATTGCTTTTCAGTGTTTAAGTTGGACTTAAACTATAGGCTTTTGACTTTAGGGCTACATTAACGTTGGATATTTTTGCAATGTCATTTTATTCCCATCCCAACAAGACGAATGGAAATAAAAAAAGCAATACCACCTTAAGTGTCTTCAATGAATAGTATCTGTTGATGTAAGACAAGAACTGGAGAAGGTCCTAGCAGATAACCATGCACAGCCTTGCAACAGTGTTTATAACTGATAAGCAGACCTACATTTGGGAAAAGAAATTGGGTATGCGGTACCTGTATTTTTATTACCAGTTCCTATTTTGAATAAACATTTGGTTTCCAAGTCATAGGCTTGGATGTTAAAAGAGCTCTTGCCGCAAACTTGCTTCAAGAATGCAAATTAAGTCTGCCTGCAAGCTGCCAGAAAGTTTAACTAAGATTTATTGGCAGAGTAGATTACAGGATTCCAGACCACTTAACATACTCATGAAGAGATCAGTTTAATTTTTAGGATTTTGAAGTCAAGCTTACATTTGAACATCATATATTTAAATAATGCTTATAATATTATTGCTTAATAAAATACTTAAAGTATGCTTATTACATTATTTTCACACTATCAGTAATGTTTTGACCTGATGTTTGATGAAGTTTCTTCCAGCCTGCTGGTGTGAGGCTTGCTATCAGGACACACTTGCCAGTTTGTTCAAGTGTCATTACACATCTTCCATATTACGTTTAAGCAACAAAACTGTTACAGATGTGCTTATTTACAGCATAAAAAATGCAGTTTTATTTCAGAATGTAATATATGCAGTTTGTTAAGTGTGAGTGTGTGTATGAAGCCATAAGCTTGTCATTTTTAACATGACAGTCGCTTTCGGGCAGTGCTTGGAAAATCACAATTTTCCTATATTTAATCTGAATGCCAAATTGTACAACACTGATGGCAAATAAGTAAATTAAGATCTCTCATTTACCTCATAATATAACCTCTGTGAGATTCGTTAGAGCACTTCCTTGTGGCCTTTAGCACTAGTGCAAATGGAGTTTGCTGCATAAGATTTTTGTGCACTCTAGGCCATTCATCTCTAAGACTGCTAAGAATGCAAGGACAAGAAACAACAGAAAAATCACCATGCATGCATTTCCCCTGTGTGTGTGTGTGTGTTTGTGTGGGATAGGGTGTGTGGAATATGGGGTCCTCAGAGTCGGGACTCCATCTGGAGTCGGGAGAGGCTGCTTATGTACGACTCTCGATCTTCCCTTGGATGTGTTCGCTAGCACCCCGGTGATTGGAACCTGCTTTCTTTACATCTACAACAGGAGCGCCGTGAAGGAAAGCCTCTAAATTTCAGCCACACAATTTATCACTGCTGTGTTTCCTTTTAAAGCAATACAACGGTGGAAGTCTGGTGGAGGACTTGCAAAGACTGCAAGGCCATCATTTTTTGGCTCCTTTGAATGTACTTTTCCAATGCTATGCCTCTTTTTGTGTTAATGAGTTCCTATACCAGTAGATCTACCTGTGAATGTTTTTATCCTGTGTCTTTGAAAGACCATGTTTCTCAATGAATGGTTCTTTACCCTAAGGCTTCCTCTGTTTTACACTCTGATGTTTTTATACAATGAGGAGGCCTAGGGATGGAGCAATAATCACAAGAGCACATTCAGCACAGCTGGCTCCTGCTCTACAAGAAACATTCATATAGATGTATTTGGATGAATGCGGCTGCTTTGCTTGGTTTTGGGGCTGAGTATGTGCAGGTTATAGCACTGGTTCTGTCGGTTTGCAGTAACAGCGAGGCAATGGGAGCAATGTAGAGGGATTTTATGGGCCACGGTGGAGACGTTTGCATGTGTGAGCTGAATTTTGAACAGATGCTGAGGACATTGGTCAGTTTGTCATGTCACAGGCAGGAGAGGAACACAACTGCTATTAAATGTAGATCAAATAGGCTACATACAAATAAACTATTGCAAATACAATTCCTATAATGGCTAGATACTAGTCTGATTAAACTGATCTAAGATGATTGAATAAAATTCATCAACACCACTGCAACGGTCAAGTATGTTCTGTTAATTATCTGCAATATCAGACATCCTCATTCATCTCTGTGTTTCTTTGAATGTTCTTTTTTTGAGTGAAACCTAAGCACTATTGACTGGGTAGCCTTCCCCTCTCTGTAGAGGCTCTTGCCTGCACTGGTGTCTGGGATGATATTGGGCGGATTGAATACCCTTGCAAAGTTTTACTCGCTGGGAAATGTATACGTCCCTTTGTGGAAGCTCCTCGTTCTTTGTAGTCTTTTTCATGTAATTTCACAGAGCTTGATGCAACATTGAGCAGACCATTGATCAAGGGTAGAATTTGGTTTCATCTCACACTGTCCCACTACACTTTCTCTCCTCCCACATATACGTATTTTCACGCATATAACACACACACGTGTATGACGCACACATGCACATAGGGCGGAATTCTCAGATAAGCGCGTAAGTCTGTTTTTACACAATTTCATTTAAGCGCCTTTGTACTGCGTGTATTCTCCACTTTAGGTGCTTGCTCCTCCTACAGCGCTTAACTCGAATTCCAGGCAGGTTTAGGAACAGGGGCGTTACTAACCCAAAATGAAGGCAGTCTCTGTGCCAAGGTGGCTATCAGGAAAACATGGAATAAGGACTTTCGGATTACCAATGATAAAGCAGTTGAAGTCGACAGAAAGTGCAAACCATGACATTAAATTGGAATAGGCATATCACATGACAAGATTAAACGTCTGTGCCTGTAAGCTAAGCTATCAAAGTCAAAGTAAGACCACAAATCAATTAACACATTGACATAATATTTTATTCACGCAAAACGTTTGCGAATACAATTGAACAATTTCATTGGATTCATAAACTGTACGCAATGACAAAAAAAAGAAGTAATTAATTTAGCACTTCTTAACCAGCGAAAAACATTTTAAATGTGCTCCTTCTACCTTAGCCTGTTTGTTCCATGGAGGACAGGGAGCAAAAATAAAGATAAGATTGTAGTCACACACAAAAAACGATCTCATTGAAAGTGATGTCATTTCGAAATTGTGCACTTCTTAAACTACGAAATCCGTTGTGTGATTTAAGATTATGCAGCAGAACTCCCTGGAACAACCCAGATCCCAGAATCGCTTGTGACAATGATGATCACCGCCCGGTTTTGTGGATCATTGCTGCGAAAGCATAGCTGATTTGCTCCAAAGGCTTCACGGTCCAAACAAAGCGCAGAGTGGGGCGTCTGAGTTTGAGTCATACTCGCAGGACTCAATGTGTGGCTGTCTGCGTGCTTCTCTCGTTCCCACTCAAGCAAGGCAGTGCAGGACTAGCATTTTGGTTTTAATTTTTGAGAACGTGGTAGAAATATCGTTGCACTCTCTTATTTTAATTGAACAATATTTAAAACAGGAGACAGACGAGGATTATAAAAAAACAGTAACAGAGTTGATGATTTTGTCTGATAATTTCTTGTGGTTGTGTTAAATGTAGTGTAGAAAGTGTAGAAATGTAATATACAATGTCTCGAACATTGGCATGTTCAAAATTGGCCGTGACCGACATAAAACGCAATTTACTATTTCACCATATAGTGGCGCTTGACCTTAATACAGCCCTCAAAGGTGCGTAACAGTTAAAATACTTAAGTCAGGTGGCCTAAGGAAACTTTCCATGAGGAATGCCCTGGTTTCAGGGTTGCTCCGCCTAGAGCGCGCAACTGGGCTTTTGGCGCGCAAGTGACTCATTTGAGCCTATGGCAGAATACGCGTTTTTTTTTACTTAAGCACCGTGGAGAATTCCGCCCATAGCGCGCGGGGACAAAGCAATTATGTAAAAAAAATTCTGCATAGTGCGCCTACGTGCATGCTGCCCATTTAACATGTGATTCCTGTTGTTGAATTATTACTCACTAACTGGCGGGCTCATTTGTAATACATATTCTTTGTCCCAACATGGCATCTCATTCCCACGACGATGATGACATAACAAAGAAGTGCAATACAATTTCAGTCGAAAATCACTTCAGAGCTTCTTCTAAAGCAGTGGTCGGGCCATAATAGGCTCGCCGTCAATAATAGCTGGCCCGCCAGATGAGGTTGATTAAAATAAAAACGTATAATATTTGCTGTCAAAAACGACAATTCAACAGATTTCATTACACTGTGGCTAGCACTTCCTTAATAACCTCTGCATCAGTAGCCTGTTGCTGTGAGATCCATGCTGCGTTGAGGGACGCATTTGTAACTTTTTGCTGCTCTGTAAGTGCCCGAATCAGGATCTTGCAGCTCTGTGTATATCTAGCCGTCAGCGCTTCAATTAAATTAAACTAAATTCAATTAAATTGTATTTGTATAGCGCATTTTACAAAAGACAGGTCTCATAGCGCTTAACAAAGAGCACCGATTAGCAAGTGGATGTTTTTTAGCCATGTGTCGTCTCGTGGTGCCTTCCAATAGAAGATGAGATGTCTTTGTACGTCCTACATTTGCTAACAACTTTTCTTTTCGTCGCTTTGGACAGTGACATTTTTGCTTTGCTAGCTAAGAATCTTGTATGTTTCACACATCCAACCAGAAACAACATCAGGATGTCATGCGAGAATTAGCAACTTTACTAATGCATATAGCCAAATCATTAGCTAATCAGGTTGCTACGCCTATCTGTTGAATGACGGATGACAGGAGCTGCTGCAGTCATTTTAAATGAATTATTTTTTTTTAATAAATAGAGTAGCATATAGGTCTATGATATGATATAATAAAGTTTTTTTTTCAGTAGGAAAGCATGCTTTGCTTGAGGATGATGGCCCGCGATTTAATTGTCAATGTGTGCGTTATATTTCTGAAAATACGGTACTCTTGCTCTCTCTTCACCCTCTCTAAAATGGACATTAAATTTTAAACACCTCTTTTGCATCTGTGTGGTGAAATACCAACCAATCAAAGCAGAGATTGTGTGTGTGTGTCTGTGTCTGTCTGTACACTGTGTGTGTTATTCCCTGACATGGGAACAGTGATTTAATCAATAACATGCAAAATGTTCTGCAGGGCATGGTGTATGTGTATGGGTGTGTCTGAAGTAAGCCTTGAAGCATCCTCCAAGCCTGTTCTGCCTTTGACTAGCTTGGGACGCTACTATAGCGTTTCTCCAGAGAAATTACCATATATAATAGATCCTTTTAGGTATCCACTCAGTTGTTTTTATGCAACCTACACCTTCCAGTTAAAAGGTACCGACTCTCCCTCAAGAACAAGATGTGACGGTGAAATAAAATGGTCTTTGTTTGTACTTAGATTTTCTCAAGTAATCCTTTGTTGCGTTGTCTGAAATTTTGACAACTAGTCCTGACTCGACTATTTGGGACACCTCTGCCTGCTTCAGAATAGCTACCAATGGGCTATTTGTCTTTAAAACAACCCTAGACAGTTTTGAAATATGTGCAACTCACCAAGTGGTTATTGGTGTTCGCTGATGTTCCAACACGTTTAATAGTGAAATACAGTTTCTGTCATGTTTCATTTGTGGCGGAGTTATATTAAGGAGTAAAGCATCTTCCAACATAAGAATGGGATGTACAAAATGCCAAATAAAACACGACATACGCTTTATTTCTCTACGATACTTGTATTGGATCAACAGCAAACACCAATAACCACTCGGTGAGTTGCACATTTTTTTTAAATAAATGTCTAGGGTTGTTTTAAGGACTGACAGACTGTGCCCATTGCTTGCCATTCTGAAGCAGGCAGACGTGATCTTAAATTCCCTAAATAGTCAAGTCAGGACCAGTCATCAAAAGTCCGGTGTCAACCACTCTTGCATTTTAAACTAGCCATTAAATGGGCTCAAAGTGTTAAAACCCAAACTTTTCTTTTAATATTCTCAATTGAAAATAATAGTGTCACAAAATATTGTCTTTTTAAACTCAACTTTGAAATGCTTAATGTATTGTTTATGAACCTGTAATTCTTCACTCGTCATCTTTGGTATATAACCATACCCTGTTAAGCCTGGCAAAGCAAACAAACAATGATGTCTGATGTCTGGTTACTGCCTCTGTTGTCAGCAGCTCATTTCAGAAGTAGCCTAACATCTGTCCTCCCATAGCTCACAGTGGAAAAGGCCAGCCAGTTATAGACAGTTATGACTGCACTGTACTCCTGAGTCTAAGACCCAGAGACACAGTGGCGAGCAGGCAAAAGTGGATTGTGTCACGCGGCACTGACGTCTGCTTTTGTGCGCGCTGCACTGATGAGAGGACGCATTAGAGGTGTTGGGTGATTTGATTTACCCCTTATGTCACCCTGCCAATGCTTTCTGACTGATTGATGTCACAGAGTAGAACAATAACTGCGCTCCTCACCGGTGATGTGGCTTGTGTGTGTGCGTAAGTGTGTGTTTGTGTGTGTTTAGAGCCCAGTTTTTCTGTCACAGATTTGTGCAGCTAACTATTAAAATAAGCACAAT
>JAGFZM010000007.1:1304547-1337223 GCA_017657215.1 Limnothrissa miodon | reverse complement strand
CTGGAAAAAGAGTACGAGTTTTGATACCATCCATATTCTATAATAAGCTGCACCATGATTTGCTATACCAGCCAGTTTGCGAAAAAGGTAAGGAAAGCTAAAACACAAGGTAAAGCTGAAGCTCAAATGAGAGAGACCTTCTAATAAAATGTCCGTCCATTGTGATGTTCCATTGCGGCTCACTATTGAAAAAGCTTTGTAGTAGTAAAAGCAATCCATGCTATTGGTAATCAATAGTAAGCCATCCATACTGATGTTAAACTACTAAATTAAACTAAACTAAAAAAAGGCAAACCATGCTGATGGTAACCAGTAGTAAGGCATTCATGTAGGGTTTTAAATCTTGACAGCATAGTAATAAAATGATTATAATTATAGTAATTATTTTTTATTTAGAAATGAATTTGCACAATATTCCATGAATTGCCTAAACCTTGGAGTGTTGTCTGATTTGCTATATGGGCTTAAGAACTGGGTGCAAACTCCAGAAATGAGTTCATAGAACACCTTCGATCCCAGAGCCAGCAGAGTTAGGGGAGTGGATTTTGATGGTCGCTGCGGAAGAGAAGCCTCAGTCTGAGCAATAACTTCTCTAAGCTTTCTATTTCAAGGATGACAAGTCTTCACTTGACTTGTAGGCGTATGTCGTTTCAGAACTGCAACTGCAACATTTAGGGCTCCTAGTTCCTGTTCCTGGTCAGCTTTTCTCAAACTATGAAATGAAATTCCTTTCAAATGAGATTGGAATTGAATTTCTTCGTTTTTTTGGACTTATGCGAGACTCTGATATTTAAAGGGCACAGTTAATTTGGTCACCATCTGATCGCCCTTGACCTAAGCACATTTCTCCATACATTTTTTTTCCACTGGATTTATAAGCAACCTCAAAACCTTGGGATTTGACAGATCTATTTCACCAGAGAGAATACTGCGTCAACATAACAAACTGGCACAAACTGTCCGACATTTCCAGTGTGTGAAGCAGGTACACACACCCCCCCTCTCTGATTTACAACAGCCAATTGGCCTCTTCTCCCCCATGCTGATCTAGGATGCTTCCATTCCAATCTCTCGCCTCTGTGATGCCATCGACCGCGCCATCCTGTTAAATATGAAACAAACCCCGGAGAGCATGCATGCCTAACCACTCTAAAGACTTGGGAACACCAGGGGTTTTAATCAACTTGCTAGGTGTAGCTTATATATTGAGTTTCATTTACCCACACTGTGTGATTGATCTTGCCAACAGACCTAGAAATCTATAGGTACTATTGGTGGAGCCACAAAGGCATCATTGATTTCTATTGACACCATGCATATTAGGCACCTTATATTATTATCTCACAATATATTGCATAAATGTATATTATTATATATGTGTTTCCATCACATTTTACATGTTAATTATATTTTCCCTCATTTTGTGGCACCATATGTTTATCAGTTTAGACAGTTCTTTGTAGAGATTCCGGCAATTTCATTTCCAGTTTATTTTTTTATCAAGAGCCAGAAGGTTTTAGTCATAAAAAAATCACCATAATAAAAGCCTGATTTTTTTGTATCAGTGTGAAGCCATATCCACAGCATTAACAAGCCAAACTGTATCCTGTGAGACGTCATCCTCTAGTACTGTGGCAGATTAAAGGCTCGTTGCTGATACTTTGACATCAAGCTAGTGACTCATAGAGATGATGTGAGGCGCAATACTCCACACACGGCCCCTGTAATGAAAACACTGAATAATTCACATCCATCCGGCATATTTCCGTATGTGTGTGTGTGTTTTTTTTTGTTTTTTTTACTCCTTATCACTTATCTGATGGTTGAAGTAAAATGCGAGTCCAGCGGAGGGATCATTACAAGACTGCAGTGTTATAGCAGCAGCTAATGATAAAGGAGACTGATGGGTCATACAGCAGGTCATTGCCATTCTTGGGGCACACCCTGTCGCACTTTGGAGGAAAAAAAGGATGGGTAAATGGGCAGTAATGAGCAGATTTTTTTATTTTTATTCAGGTAGTGAATAGTGGCCCTTACTCGGTGCGATGCGCTTGGCCTCCTGATGGGATGGCCACAGCATGCTCAGGTTGTTTAGAGGTATCATTTTAATACATCAGTACTCTTATTTTTTATCCAGTGTTGCCTGGTTTGTGCAAATCTGTTGCCCAGAGGAGGTGCTGTTTTCATAGCATGTTTTACTGCAAGAAAGTCACAACTTTTACATCATTGAAGACAAACAGTGTATGAAATTACTAGTACACTGTTACAGTCTCATAGTCATTATTAGATTCTATTCGATCCATTGTAAGTTTTGCTAAATGTACTGTGTGTGTAGACTAACTTTTTTTATTGACATGCACCCCAATCGAAAGTGCACTATTGTCTGTTGCTTATTGCATCCTGTGCCTACATCTTCAGATATGCACAAATGACCTCAAACGGAAAATAAAATACCATCTACCTCACAATGTTGGCCAGCGTTTGTCAAGGGCCCAAGTGGATCATTAATTCAGAAGGGTGGTGGGGGTTGAGTAACCCAGAAGCCAACTTGCATGAATTGCCACTGCTGCGGCAGTAATTAAGGGGCCAGAAACGGCCACGCTGCAAGTGCTTACAGGCCTCCGTAAGCCCACTGCCTCCTCCCCTCTCACTGTCTCTCTCCACCTTCTTTATTTTTTTCACTGTCATATCTCTCTCCTTCTCTCGTCTCAAATGACTCCCATGGTCATTTACTTTGATTGTATCTCCTTTCGCTCCCCAGTAAAAGACAAACACCACTTACTTTGAGTGATTGCACTCCTCAAACGAAGCAGCAAATTTGACTTTGTTTGAGCGAGCAAGCCAAGCGGGTGATGGTTGTGTTTTTATTTACCTCTGTTAATGGTCATCACCAGGGAAAGTCTTGTGTGCTGTGTGATGGAATGTCTGCTGTGTGATGGAATGAAGTGTTTTCTAGTTACCTTGCCTCATGCAGGCAATTGAAGTTGAGGTCGGGATGATCGCTATGCAAATACTGTCTGTATAGGAAGCCACACAGTCTTATTTGATGAGATGAATCAAAGCTGTCCACAGGATATGGCCATGAAAGAGTGTGTTCTGAGGGTAGCGAAACAATACCTGACATGTCTTTATGCCCAGATTAATCAAGTGTGCCATCATAGACTGAAGGCAGTGTGAAATTAAGGCATCATACAGCAAGGAAAAATATGTGCATGTGTTTTAGACATATCATGTCATAAACATATCATACATGCAACCTTTTTTTATATACTTTGTATAAATGGGTCGTGCATGTATGTAACATTTAATTTCTTCCAAAGACAGGCATTTCCAAAGAGAGATAGATCATTACATTTTTTTCAGAGAATATATTTAGGTTTCTCTCGGCTTTGATTGATCTGCTCTTGGCTGATGGGTCTGGATGAGAAAGAGAGGCTACATGTACACTGTTAGAATGCCAAAAACCTGGCTCGCTGCTGCCATCGGAGCATTTCCATTTTCTCAAGAGAGGTGTCTGGTGCCAGACTCGAGATGATGTCATGGCTCTAGGTTTTAAAAGCCCCCAACAGTCCCACAGATGCTATGGAATTCTGTTTCGAGGCTTTGTCTTGGTGCATAGCCTTAAGTTTTTGACAGATGTTGTGATATACTTTTGCATTTTGTTAAAATCCAAATTGGCTCTTATTGGCTCTTAGAGCCTTTCTAATCATCTGACTATCAAGTAGTAAGAATATATCCATGTATTTTAAGGTTGAGACCATTCATAACCCAATTCATAACCATTGAACAATTAATCGAATATTTGCTAAAGCCGTAGGCCACATGGTTTTACCCCCAAGCATTACCTCCACATGAATTAAGGTTAAACATGCCCACAAAAGGACGGATATTTCTCAGAAATAGCTTTATTAAGGGAAAACTAAATTTTGTTGTCAACAAGGTATTCGCACAGCATCTGTCGAATTGCTGACAAAATAGGCTAGATACTAGACATTTGAATAATCAAGAATAATAACATTTGAAAATGATGACCATAAATAAAAAAAAAATAAACACAGTTTAATAACTTCTTTCATCTATCATGTTAAACTCCTAGCTACCTGCGGCTGTTCGAAATTCTGCCTATTTGACATTTCTTAGCCTACGTTAAGACTATATTGCTCCTGGTTTGATGCTGGAACCCTCGGCTAGTGCTGGCTTCTTTGGATTTTACGTCCCATAAGTGATATATTAGCGTACACAACGTTACAGTCATTGTATTAGATTGCTTGTTTGTTTTTTTGAAGTTGCACAAGATACTGGAAGAATTTGCTGCTCTCAATATGTGGAAAACCAGAAACATTATTCATTAGATTTGGATTTTAGACAAATTCATTCTTAAAGACAAATAATTTATCATCATTTATTCACCAACCTTGTTATGTACGCTTGATATGTACGTCTGTCATCCATGTGGAATGTGTATGCTTGTGCATCATTTCATGTGAAATCCATGTTTTTTGTTCTGTCAGATTTTGCTTTTTTTCAAAGTTAATTTTATGTAATAAAGGACATCATGACAGGCAAAGATGAGGTTTTCAAAATTTCTGACAGTGCAGCAACAAGCCTGTTTTGACATCAAATTACTCATTTATTTATGTATTAACTTCTATATTAAAAACATTTTGCCATTATATTATATTTTACGTTGCAATAAATTCTATTCTATAACATTCTTAACTCTTCTAACTTTTTTGGAAAGACGCCACCACCACCACACTCATGCATGAGTTAACTGCCTGGTGGCCTGTATTTTAATGTCAGGGCTGTACAAGTATTGTTTTTTGAAAGTTGTTGACCCTTCTAGGTTGTGCAGCCTCTGTGATTTGGCAGTATTTGGAAAAACTGGGTGTGTAAAATGAAATAAAGACAAAAAAGTGTGCTCTGATTACTCTGGCCAAGCTACTTCAAACAAAGGAATAATGCTGGTGATTCAATATGCACCACAATGTACGTCTGCTTTCCAGACTTTTTCACGTCTGTGGGTCTTTCCGTGGATCTGCCTTGCCTAAAGCTAAATTAATAAGTTAATAAGCCATATGTCTCTATCCGCTTGACTTACTTTAAAGAAGGTTGGCTTTAGAAGGACATTTTTAGTGTGTTTCTTGCTCTGCTTTGACCTTTGTAGATTGGGATTGGAGCTTTTTAAACTAGGTGTGAGCAGTGTCCTCATCACTAGGACCACCAAGATAATGAGGTCAGGTCTGCCAACGCACGTACGCATTGAGCGTGAGACACACTCTTTTGACTGTCTTCACACCCTCACACGCCATACTTCCGATGTCACAAGCTAATCTTTGCATCAGATCAAACACTACCTGCGATCGATCAATTCCACAAGGCCAAAAAGGCAGAAGTGTTTCTTAGAGCCTGCAGAGTGCTCCCCTAACGTAGGTGGCGCACCTTAGCTTACACTGCAACTGCGAGCTGAAGCTGATATCCTAGGCAGGATTAGATGCGGAGTTTGACGAGGTGGAAGAGCCTGTGCCTATTAAAAGTTCTCAGGTGCAAGCGTGTTGAAGATCTCTCAAACAGGCACGTAAACAGGCCAGTATGCTGCGTAATCATACTTCCAAACTTAAAATACAGTTTCTTAATTGATTTTAGCCTATGTGTTCTGATATAATGCCGAGAGCTCTAGCTGAGCTGAGCTCATCACAGGTCACTAGAAGCTACTTTGGTAGCTTGTTGCTCTAACGCTAGATGTTAAAGACTTTGCTAAAGACCAGAAGTACTATGTAGCCTATTAAAGAACAGTTTGTATTGTATTGTAAAATGCAATTCAAGTTAATACCGAGTTTTCAAGACAAGTAGCAAAGTTGCAAATGGTGACCTGCAGGAATCTCACTAAGAACTTAATTTTGCGTTGTACACTCTCAACTGTGTTACGTAGGCTATACGTTAGAGTAGCAGTGGTTAAGAAATAATGTGTCATGAGGTTTTTTCAATGACTCAATGACTAGTTTGTAAAGATAAGCCTGATGTGTGTCATATGTAATATTCATTTGAAATATCTTGAATTTCATTTGGGTAGCCTGGTAGTACCAGCCCCTGAAGTTTTAAAATATTTGTAATAATATCTAGCTCAGCTTTTACAACTCTTCTCCCTGTTTACTGAATGGGAGAAAATCAGCTCAATTGAGTAATTCTGACTAGCACTGTTGGGACACGAGTAACTTTTGTGACATGACCAGGTTAATGAAAGTGTTTTCTGTGAGAGGGTGTTTTCTATGGTGGCTCTTAACAAAACTAAGACAAGAAACAACTTGGCCCTATATGGCAAAGAGAACTGACTTGGAGCCATGCTACCAATGGGAGCCTTCACCTGAAATTATTAAGGCCCCCAAGAATGCCACAGTCATGTACACCAAACAGCATATGCATATGACATATGCAGACTTTGTGGACATATAGCACTGTTCATTTTCTGTTTCTGTTCTGTTGACAAAATCAAATGCATTTATCAAAACGTCAAAAAATGTGAATGTACACAACAGAAGACCCCCCTGGAAAAAAATCTCACTCCAAGTTTTTTTGAAAAATTGGCAGCCCTGAGAGGTTGCTTCCTCCTTGCTATTGACTCGTTTTGTTTGTTTGGGCAACGACTTGCTTTTCTAAGAGCATTTAATGCATGTCTTGTAGTCTCCATGCTTGATTAGAAAGGGTCTTCATACATATCTTTCCCATGTACCACAGCTTATAGCTTGCTATACTGAGGCCATGTCCTGTAATTGATATAAACTGTATCTGTATTGTCATTTATTTTGGAGGTGTGTTATTGTTTATGTATTCACCTTGTACAAGTGTGTGCAAAATGGTAGGGTTTTACTTTATAAGTAATTTCTAGAAAGGCCTTTCAGCAAACCCAAATTATGATCTTTGCAGAAGGGGTTGAGCCATCAACTGCTCACAAAAGTGGGATTAGTCCCTCAGTTTCATCAAAACATTAATCTTTTAAATAACGATTTTACATAAACTCCATGTAGCCATAAATATTGTGATTAAATATTTGACATGGCATTTAGTGCCATATGTGATTTCTGTAGACTATTTCTATCAGCTTCACAATCCTTGATTTAGATAAGTGGGGGTGCAAAACATACTATGAATCTGCAAGAATGAATCTGTAAGAAAATGTATGTAAGTATTTGTGTCATGTTACAAGTTACGGTAGCTTTTTCTGCTGTTTCCATGGTGAATTTAACAGATGTTGATAGATGCTAATGTCAGTGGTTATTAACCTACACTATATGCTGCTACTTCTGTCCAGGTCTACTCTGTAGATTGTAGTTTTGAAATATCTGAACTGTTTACTTTGTCCAGCAATCTAATCACTGTTTATTTTGTTTGTTTGTTTTTCTGTGACCTCCCTGCCACTTCCTGTTATACAATTGAATGCAATGGATGTCTGTCTTGTGTCAGTAGGTAAGTACACACTTTAATTCTCATCACTTAACTTGCATGCAAAGTTTCACTGTAGAGTTGTGAGGTTCAATGTAGGAGGTATGTAGAGGTTTTTAAGAAAAAATTTAAAAGGCTGTGAGCTCATTAAAGAAATTTCAGCATGGCTTTGTGTCACTGATTGGGTTGCACATACTTAACCACAAAGGTAAAATTCAGTCTAAAGAAGAAACCTTTTGGAAAGCCATCAATCATTTCACATGTAATAATAGCCAAACATTTTTTTCTCTTTGAGCTGTTGATTAAAGGTAGCTGGAATTCTTCAGGAAAGGCTGCCAAAAAGGTTTTAAAAGCGCCTATTCATCCACTCATCCCTGCTTGTGAAGTTTCACTTTACTTTTAATACCTACTCTATCACTTTTTTAAAGACTTTGTTCAAAGGGATATTTAGGATATGCAGCAGAACATAGGAATAGCAGAGCATTACCTCGCATAACCTCTTGGTTGATCACAGAAGATGCCAATCTGTTTTGTGTTTTAATAAAAAAAAAAAAAAGATATTGGACAGCATAGTCTCCCCAGCATTGAAGGAGAAATCTGGTGTGAGTAAATTCGCCCAGTCACTGGGTGCTGTCTGTATAAAATAATTCAAAACTTTGACACAACTGAGCAAGCGAGCAGAAAATTAATGAATGGGGCATGAAACTGTATTTCTGTGACCCATTCAATTAGTGTTTTCTCACATTTACTGATTTGGTGTGTATCGATATCTTTTTCTTCTTTTTCCTACCAAGAGCCCTTGGTTACTCATCTGATAGTCCTATTTGTAATCACACTGGATATCTCCTTTTGCACAAGTGACATAGTACAGTGTTTTTTATTTGTGGCATCATTTCCCTTCCTTTTCATTGAGCTTTTGTTCTTGTGTTCTGTCTTCCGATCACACCTAGCACTTGATGTCCACATTGTTCTAATTTTGTGACACAAGTCTGTTATCCTACACATTCAAAATGGCATAATAGCTGCCCTTCAACTGACATTCCCACCTCAAACTATTTTAATCGGAAGCATTTAATCATACACTGTCATCTTTGGAATTCTAATCTCTGTTCCTGAGGGTTGCACATCTCATTTCGAAGAAAGGTGTCAGAGTAATGGATTGTGCCAAACCATCAGAGTGAATGTGATGTCAAACACAGCTAGGAGTACTTGCCTGTTGTCTGATGAGATTTTTTCTGCAATCCATCTTTTTTTTGTGGGCATTACAGGGACGCATATGTTTTGACTGTCATCCTTTTCTAATCTGAATGAGCGATGCTCGGCCACAATTGGATTGCAGGAAATCAAGGCTTAATTTCAGCATTGGCGTCTGCACCATTTGGGTGGTGTAGAGGATTAACAATTAGGGTGTGGGGGTGTGTGTGTGGGGGGGTCACATCTGTGATATGTCCCTGGTTTTTAAGCTTACAGCTGCCTTGTATGTTTTGAAAATGGTTTGTTGTAACGCATTACTGCAACGATCAGCCCTGTGTGGGCCACACATGGAGCTGCAGACATGTAGCAAATATTAAAAGTCATGCAGATTCACTCGGAAGAGCGTGCCACGCTGTTGCGACGCAAATCTGGTGCTTTTCTCCGTACAGCTGTACACAGATAAGAGCAGTGTGGCCACTATCGCTTCATCAGCAGGCCTGGTGTTTACACGGGGGCCATCAGAGATTTGATCTCTACCTCTGGGAAACTGGAGCAGATGATTCCCGTTTTCTTTTTCTTTTTTTTACCACCACTTTATGGCCATGCACAGTCCATGGAAAAGCTTTATTAGAAGAAGCAGTAGGGTAAAAAAGGGCCAGAAAGATCAGAAAATGAATTGTCCATGTCAGGCCAAAGCTGTAGTCATTTTGAGATTGATAAGAAACACTAAATCTGTGTGGTAAAAAATTGCAGTCTCTCAAACATGAGCTGTTGATATGACCAAGCTGGTTCAACTTGTGCAGAACTTGGTTGTACGCTCTCTTTAATGTACCAGGGAGTTTCAGTGCAACCCTCCTTTGAAGTGGTAATGACCTACAGAGACTCTTGCTTGTCAGAGGACTTGCTGATCAGAAGTTATCCTCGGTGGTGCAATTAGAGGTCCCGTTAAGAAGTTGCACACTCGCTTTGAAAGGATTGAAATGCTGTGCTTCATATTTCTGAATGCATGCTCGGGAGGGCCAGCTTTTTTTTTTCTCTAATTCATTCTTTTATTCCTGCTGCCAGAGTAGGAGAGGGAAAGAGAAAAAAGTTAGAGAGAAAGAGATGAAGACGGGGCATAGGGAGAGAGGAGAAGAGTGAGGAGAGAAGTAGGAGGGGAGGGGGGGCATGTGCAAGCTTGACCATGTGACACCCAGTGCGCAAATCCAGTTAGTGCTGAATTAAAGTCATTCGGCTCCTTTGCTTAACCTTTTCCGCCAAATCCTGATTCACGTGGCATAGCGGTGTCTCTTATCCCAAGGGATATTTTTTTTCTTCCTTATCAACTCTGGGGTTCTAGGGGTGGCTTGCAATAGCAATAACCTGTGTGTGTGTGTGTGTGTGTGTGTGTGTGTGTGTGTGTGTGTGCGCGTGCGTGCGTTTTGAGACGGCTCTCCCTATCCCACTTTAATTAAGTATAAAAGTGTCCGTCGAGACATGGATCAGGGCAGGTGGCATGGTGAGCGTGCTCTGCTGTGCCCTCACTGGAAGGCCGTGAGGTTTACTTGGCTGGCTAAACCTGCTTGGCCGACGCCTGATTGCTTTGGCAAGTGGGGAGGGAGACCAACACGTCCTGCTGGGGTGGGCTGTTTAAAGTGAGGCTTTTATGTGCTGCCGCTGAAGATGCTGACTGTATCTAGCAGGCAAGAGAAACAGCCAGTCATTTGCGAAACAAAAAAGTGGAGCTTCTCGACACATCAAAACACTTTTAAGAAGCCTATAGGACAGAGTTAGACACATGCTGTGAGACTGTCACCCCATTTTGAGGTGAATGCTTTATCTGATTTATCTGCTGTTGCATTGAGGAGTGATAGTGCACAATCTGAAATCCCATTCAATCCTGACATATTTTTCTCCAAATCTTAAGGCGACCTAGTGATTCCATACCATCCCATTTGGTGAAGTAATGTGCTTAAATCTGAATAGCAGAGGCTGTGCCATGAAGAGAAAGGCTGTTGTAATGCTCAAATATTTGGGGAGTAGGATTTTGTGCGGATTTACTTCTGTGAATGTGACAAGGTCATTGTTGATTGCTGCTTGATTGGATCATACTGCCAGAGTCACTGCATTTTGGAACACATGGAGGTCTATTTGAAACATAAGCTATCCAGATGTATCCCAAAATATATCTTGGAGGCAAAAAATGCACTGTTATAGCAACTCAGTACTGTCCATTCCTGTCACCATTACTTTCAATAGCACAGCTTAGTGATTCTAAGCGGGAGCAAATAGATTGACGTACTTAGAGAATCTGTGTTCTATGCTTTTAAGATTTTCATTGTTCTGCTGCACAATGTGGAATCCCTTGGAAAGGTTGAAAGGTTTCCTACTGAGCCATGCTCTACTGTACTTGGTCCTGCGATTTATCATATTGTTAAGTGTATTCCATCTCATTTTTTATTATTCTGTGCAGAGTAAGCATCAAATATCTCACCTGAGCTTTCTTTTTATATGTCAATCTTTTAAAAAAAACTTTCAAAACATATATATTTTTTTATTTTATAGGCAGCTCTATTGGTGATTTTTCTATTTTCCAAATTCAAATTAGGTAAGCTGATAGGAGCTGCTTAAAGTGACCATTTGCGCCCACGTTTTGATTTTTTTTTTCATGCCAATAATAGGAGTTTTTTTTTTTGTTACTTGCAGCCATTAGCTGTTAATTTAGACTCATGATACTGATACTGACTCATGATACTGAGTTGTGTCTGGATGCCACATATGTCTATGTTCGTTACAAGTGACACATTGGCACCTCGTACAATCAGATTGCAGAAGCAGACTGCAAAAATGAACCAAGTTGCCAGAGTGTGATGAGAACTGACCTCAGTGTCATTTTCTCTATGGCATTTTGAAAAAAGAAAATGAAACCAGCAGAAACTAACATCCTCATTCTTTCCGAAGTTTCATTTGGATGAATAGCTGTGTGTGCGTGTGTGTCCATATCATGTGAAGAACTATTATGCTACAGTTATGCATTCTATTTATTAACTATGGTAGAGGCTGCAGTTCTTCTATTACTTCAAACATATGACTGTTTCTATTCATTTTTTTTAATTAATTCTTGGGGCAATGGCGGTGCAGCTGCTAGAGGTGCCGTAGGCAATTGGAGAGTTGCAGGTTCGAGCCCTGCTCCACCTAATCAAAGTGTCCTTGAACAAGATACTACACTCCAAATTGCTACTGGTGCCAGATTTGCACCTTATATCACCGGTGTTTGAATACATGTGTGTGAATAGGCAAATGTGAGGCTCTTTGAGTGATCAGAGGAGAAAAGCACTATACAAATGCAGTCCATTAGATTGTGTGCCATGTCATTCAATTTCATTTTGTGTCAGGAATGTGGCAATTGAATTTGGGGATGTGGAAATTGTATGCCTTTTTTTGTACTCCAGAACCAGCCAAGCCAAGAACTTGCCACAATCATTACTGATTGTTGGTTTCCTTGTAAGGTCATATATATATATATATATATATATATATATAGTGTGTGTGTGTGTATATATATGCACACACTTACTTTCTTTTTTGCCTACTTTGACCTTCAGCGCTTTTTTTCTCAGCCTTCCCCGGGGAAAAATAAAATTCTATGTCGCATAACATCAGAAGCCGCAATTGTGGCTCCTTTGTGTAAAACTGACCTGAATTGTTGCTTCAGGAGTGCAGTCGTCCCTTCCAAACAAATGAGATCTGGCAAGGTGAAACTGTATGGAACATTGCTACTGATTTGATTACTTTCACAAGGGATCTGCACCGCTCACTGTATTTCACGTTTGCACAGCTGAACTACTGCTGTTGCCAGTAAACAAAGGCATGCCTCCATAAGAACTGTTCTCTTCTTGACAGATGTAAAGATGCACCAAATGTAGACTCTGAATGTAGACTCTGAGTGTAAAAATAGAACAAAGTCGCGGTTTTCAGCAAAGTAGATAATAAAAGTGCAGTCTTTGCCATCAAGAAATGCAAACCCCTTCGATGACCTTAATCCATGGTTGTTTGTGGGCCAGACACAGCAAATCCTCTCTCTCCCCAGTACTACGGGGAAACATTTTAATTTATAATCTAAAACACTTGTTTTTAATTTTCTTGTTTTTGTATGTGGCTAGTTGTTTTCAAGGGAAGTAACACGTTGTAACAGTGCTGAGATTTAGATATCCATTTTTATTAAGGACCATGACGGGGGTTTGCGGCACGAAAAGCTGGCACTGCCAACTGTAAAGTATTGTTTCTTTAGTACCAAAACCACCAAACCCCTCACCCAGCTGACCTTATGCCCAGCCCCTACGGGAGTTTAAACAAAGCCAGTCTGACTTTTTTTTTACTTTTTTTTTCAGAAATGCTGACTTCTTAGTTTCAAAATCTGTTATTTTCTGTCATTGCTGCTTGTCGTAACAGAGGCCAGATATAATTTTAACTTATCAGACTGTAATCTGTGCTCGCTCAAAAGACGTAATGTCAGGGGAAACAACTCAAGCTCTGTAGGAGAAATCAATTTAATCTCAGAGATGTTGACAGAAAAGGAAATTATCCACATACCTGAGGTCTTCATTATCAAAGAGGTTTTTCACTGCTGGCCAAACCAGCAGGATTTTAACTGCATGAATTATTTGCTGTATGAATCACTGGGAATATCTGTAGAAGTACTTTTTGCCTACCTCACAGAATAATGCATGATGGATACTATATCTCAGGTTCCCTGAGTAATACAGGAAATAAATAATACAGATGTAATTAATGAGAAACCACTTCAAAGCCTAATCAATGGATGCATATCATTCAATTGACCAAGGGCAGCACTCAGACATGACTGTTTCAACTTTAATTGGTTTTTTCCACTTTACTGTGAGTGTTGAACCACAATCTAGTGAAGGTCTAAATGTTAAAGCATCACTTTAAGGGAGTTTCCCATGGCGTAGGTTTCAAACTCCACACACTCAGCACTCACTCTGAGCAGATTGGACTTGTCAGCATCCTGACTCGATTACTGGCTGGTGGATATCGGAAGAGGGGAGGTTTGAGGTTTGGTGGGGATGGGGGAGGAGGGGAGGGATCAAAGCAGCAGTAGTGGGCTGTGTGCCACTGGGCACCATTAACACTTCCTGAAGTTTTGTTTGCACCCCGTAATTCTTGGACATCTTCACATCATATTCAGCTCAGCTTATAAATTTGTAACTTTTGAACCTTAAAGCGTTTGCCACTTTCAATATGGTATGGGTTCAAATCATATCAAATTATAATAACTTCAGTAGTATTGAAAAATGTGTTATCAAAAATGTGTGTTTGTGTGTATATATATTGTGAAGTAATCCGCACTCTGATTGCACTGGCGAGAAAAGTCACGCACTGACCTTTGCAACTTTACATAACCGGCCATCTACATTTGGCTGCTTTTGGATTACAGTGAGCATGTTTTTTTGTTGCTTTCTAGAGGAGCAATGTTTTTGTTGTGTCCTTAAGAGGCTAGTTAGAGCAGCAAGATGAGGGACCAGCTGTCACAGTTGTCTTACATCATGCAGAAAATGGACGATGAAAGAGCTGCTCTAAGTTGTGACACAACCTGTCTCGGTATATGTGAATTCATTCCCAAGGAGTCAATATTTCAATTTGTTAGGAGCTGTGGGGGTGGGTCTCAGTTGACCGGTGGCACTAGAAGCCATCATATCGCTGTTGTTTATAGTTCTTGGGCAGGGCAGCAATGCTGTCAGAGGGCACTTGAGTGAAAATTGATTGAGTAGTGTTGTTTCTCAAGCTACATCAGCGTCTTGTACGACCTTTTTTATAGCTGCAGAAGAAAATTAGACCATTTGCAGCAAACCAATGTCGTGCTACATAAAAAAAACAAATTTGAAATGGCAAGGTTGACGGGATGAGGTTTTTTAGAACAGTGATACAATATTTGTTTTGTTTGTTTCCTGAGAAGCAGCACAAATTGGAAAGCGGATACATAGGTGCTCAGCATTTTATCTGATTTTTGTATGATGGACCTAACATTTCCCACCCACAACTAACACCACACAAATGCATACATTTTCAACATGCATGCCTCTCTTGTCACTCCCCTCAAACTATGTTCCACATTTTTTTTAACTGTTTAACATTTTTTTGCCAGCTTAACACAAACCCTGCAAATAATTAAATCAAGACATTAAACTGCATATCCCCACTGAGCACCACTGTTCAAATTATTTTGTTATAAATGTGTTAATTTTGCAAAAGACAACAAAAAAAAAACTATTTTTTTAAGTGCAAAAAACCCCTGAGGAATCGTTCGGTAGTGCACTCTTATTTTGTGGGCGTAGGTTCCCAAGCTCTTCCAGCAGCTAATAAATGCTGCATAAAATAATCAAAGGAGACATCACATTATTTCCAGGCAATTAAACCCCATTTTACCAAACAAAATTGGATGAGGGTCATGGCGAATGGGTAATTACAGGGACATACGTAATCCATGCTCACCAACATCCAAAAAGAATGTCCAAAGCTATTCTTAGTTGACAAGACAGTTAAACAGGGGTCATTGTATTCTGTTTGAATTGAACTGTGACTAATTCTATCTAGGTTTTCTGGAAAACTTATAAATGTCATCTCATCAAATGGTTAAGCTGTGCTAATGATTTTTGTCCTGAAAGGGATCTCTAGAGTTGGCGTTAAAAGTAAGATTAATCTTATCTCCCAGTCTGTACAAAAGCGTAGCATTGCCATGAATCCATGAACTTACATGATTATATTATCTCATTCATTGTGAAAAAAATGTTCTCACATTTTGCTTTTATAGCATTTGAAGCAATAGCTAGCAAGTAATGCACAGATGCTAATGATGAAGGGGGAATCACAAGTTTTACAAGCGTTTTAATAATCTAAAATGAGGAAGCAGACTTCACTCTGTGGATGACATCAGCTCTGCCGACATTTGCATATTGAAACATGGCACAGCCTTCACTTGCCGGTTCCACTGAAGTCCTGCCAGCTGAATCTTCCTGCGTGGTGTGCAAGGATTCTTCTCTGAAAATTAGCCTTGTTGGCTTTGAGGAGAATGTTTGGAGGAAAAACAGTGAGCCTGGATGGAGGATTTTTGTAGACTAAAGTCTCTCGGCCATTACCATGGCAAGCAGTGCTCCAGTGAATTCTGACAGCATGCATTTCTACACCTAAATTTATAGATGGTGGTTGGCCGTGGAATAAGGATAATTTGGAAAGTCATGCTTGCTCCATTAAATGGGCTTTCCTGGGTTGTTCGCTCTCTCTGTCGACAAAGTTGGTATACTGAGGACTCAATCAGCTAAGATGAGGCCGATTTATGTTCAGTAATACACAAAGAATAGAGTGATCTACTCAGTATTATTCAGGAGCTTTAGTTGTACCTATTACACTTCTTCTATTTGTTTCAGTGTGTTAAATTTACACTTTTTTCAGAGGAATACTGTAGGCTAAAACCTGCAAACTTGTAATTGGCAGAATTCATTGCAATATTTGTTTAGGGAGATGGATATTCTACCTTCAGTGCTACCCTCTTCGGACTCTCTGTCTATTGTTAATAATCCAATGAAATATAACTATATGTTGAAATTTATTCTGTAAGGGGAACTTTCATCTTAAACACAGGATGATTAACTGAAGATAAATGTACTCTTTTGCTCTCTTGCTGCTAAACTTTGTGGAATAATCACATTAAAAAGTAGAAAGAATTCATTATGCACCGCAATAAAAGGAATTTGCTAACTGATGATTCTGAGGAAAAGTTTGCCTTGCCTTCCCAAGATACCCTGGAGGACTCGTGTTTCCTTAAATTATAACCCGGATAGCTAATGACTGCATGAGAGTGAGCTCAGAGGCTGGAATTAGGCTGCTGGTTGTTTATGCCACCCTCCCCTTACTCAGGTCTCTATCCTCTTCACACCGACGATTTCATTAGCTCATACAGTGCATACATCATTGTATTGCATACTTCCACCCTTAATCTCCATAATGATGTTATTTACGTGCCAGACCGTTTCTTTAGTTTAAAGTTCTAATTCAGTCAGCCGTTTATTTGAGGAGTCTAATGGGGCCACAGAGGCCAATCGACAGCACTGTATGCATTCTGAATCTCGTCCGATGAGCTGTAAGAGGGGGAATTAAATCCTCTGAAGCGAAGACAGCCTGGGTGCCCATTGCTGTCTTTGTGCTGCCTTGTCGGTGGGAGCCATGTCATGCGCCGGGAAGAGGCTGCTGTTGCAGTGGCTTCTTCCTTTGCCTCTTGGCCCCGTCTGTCAGATGCTCTGTGTGTGTGTGTGTGTGTGTGTGTGTGTGTGTTTGGGGGAGGAGGAGGAGGAAATGGACGGGGGAGGAAGGGGAGGCATAGCTGTCGGACGGACTCCCCTTTGAGGTGGGGATTATTGCTTTCCCCTCGCCGCTGTAGGTCAGCTGTGCGGGCCTGGAAGAGTGACAGAGATGTGAGCATCAGAGCCGCTCCTGGGAGGGGGTAGGGGGGAGGGGGTGCCTCTCTCAGTGCAGCCAAGGATTGACGAGGCCATGCTCTCTGACCCTGTCAGTGGCAATGTTAAAAAAAGGAGGGAGTCCATGGTGTAGCCCAGGATAAACAAACACTGAAATATCACAGGTGAAATGAAGATGGACAGGGGCACTCATTGCTATCCACACTGCCAGCTCAGAACCGTAGGGGCAGAGCTTCCTTTTACCAGTAGAAAATAGTTCTTTCTAAATACTTTCTAAATCTTTCATTAACCTGAAGAAAATGCTCATGCCGGCTACATGCAGCTACATTTAAGCCAGCTGTAATTCATTTTGTGCCTTGCCTTATGGATAGGGTCTGGTATACTTGGAAATATTTTTACTCTCATCAGCTTTGTCCTTTTTTGGCAAGTCCTTCTATATGTTTATGGTGTCCATTAAAAAAATGTGCCAGTAGGGTGGTTGTGGTAGGTTGTCAAATGCGCATGACTAATTTAATCAATCAGAAAAGGTGAAGGACAGGGTTTATGACATGAAGGTTGTTGCTCTCAACCTCTTATTGCCCAAGGCCAAATCATATTTTACACTAAAAGGCAAAAATCCAGAGTGGTGTATCTGTCATTTCTGAGATCTTCCTAGTATTTAACAGTACTATATTTGAACTGCTATAGTCTAAACAGGGTTGATTTTTATACATCTCAATCTTTATTCTTAAGACTGCCTGACAGAAACATCATGCTTTTCAGCCTGAATTAATTGGACGCCTTTCAATTGGCAGTCATGACTCAAATTACAAAACCTTTTGACCACAGTCAAGGAGTTGTGAGAAGGGGTGGCCATGTTGCTTTTAATCATGGCATTATTTGAAAGGCTTGTCAGTGAAGTCTCCCAGCTGGTCAGTCAGTGGCATAGGAGCACAGACTTCAGTGGTCAAGTGCTAATTCGGTTTAAATAATTGAAACTTCCCCACAACTGGCATTTTTAATATCTCTTACCCAGCAGAAGACTGTAATGACAAAAACATTGCTAGTGCTATAAAAGGCTTTGAATATTTTTATTCATCTTCACGATCTCTACAGAATGCATAAACTCACATGAAGAGAAAAAATATTGCTTTAAAAATGGCCTTGGAATGCATTGGTTGTGTTCTTTGGATTATGATATGCTTAGAATTCTTTGTCATGCACTAAGGTATGCAAAGATGGTATCGAGCAAGTGAAGAAATTGGAGACAGCTGCGTTGACAGATTGCATTGCAAGAATTTGCTCAAACAGGATTATGGCCTGGTGGATTAACTTGCTTTTGGAATGTAAGGAAACAAAAACATCAGTAGATCAGTAAATTTCAGACAAATAAAATTAAACATTTGATTAATAAATATAATATGCATTGCATGTAACATGCAAACATAAGTTTGTTTTTTCGGTCACCGCTTTCCACTTAAGGTTTTCTAAATGTTAACGTATTAGCAAAATAATTCAGAATTCACAATATGGATGCACTTAAAAAATGTACTTGCTTTTTTAGAATGTTCAACAAATTTAAAAGTATCAAATATGGGCTACATTGAAAATCATTTTCATTGTTGAAACACTGTGTTTCTCTCTACCTCTATTGTCCGCAGTAGGATGAAAGAATAGATAAAGGATGCAGTAGCATATAGGATGAAATACTAACTAAGTACTAACTCATTGCTGAATTAGTTTCTATCATTTAATTGTATTCTTTGTGGCATTCTATAATTGCAGTCTATCCCTCCTATCCTGTCCTAAATCTGCCGTAACCTCAAGTGATTTGAAGAGAAATGCCATTCTAAAAAGAAATGCAATTTCTGTTACTGGGGTACTGTATATTAGCCTAAACATCATACTGCAAACAATTACATTAGCCAACACGATACTGCAAACATTTGTACCCTGAGACCACAAATTTTCTGAACTTGGTATCACCCACATTGCTTGTTAACCAACATAAATATATGTCCAAAACTATAGTTGTGGCTGAAACTGAGCTGGGGTGCATTTGACAGTAAAGTGATGGTACAACTACCATGGGGACAGTTCTGCAAAGCTTACAGCTTTTAGGAGTTCTCCTACAATCCAGATGATGGGTGTGCCAGGGGTATAAGGAACAGCAGGGGACTCTGTATAGTCCATTTCCATAATAGAGTCAAGTGTAAATGTTGCATCTCATAGTTTTAATTCACGGTGGCTGCCCAGCTTAATGTCCCAAGGGAACCTGGGTCAAATATATTTGCATGAGATTCCCAAGGGAACACATCCTTGGTCTCTCTCAGGACAGAGAATCCATACTAATTGGGCAGACATAGTAGGTAGCATCTCACCTTTTTAATGCAGCACATTCTCCTTTTTGTGCCATGAATAACCATGTCCACTACAGAAAGCACGGTAAGCAACTGAAGCAGAAGCATTTGCCAGATGAAAAGTTTGAAGTGAATAATAAAAATATATCAGCTTTAAAATAAGCTTTCTATCAGTCATGCTTTTTCTTGGGCTGTTCCTGTTCTATTGGCCACAGTTTTCACTCTGATTATGTTATGAAAGGTTAGCAGAGAATAGTAAATATGGCAGTGTTTCCTATTCCTGGCTATGGTACTATCCAAACAAATAAGTTATTATAAGCTGATGTACATTTTGGGCAATAATAATTTCTCTCGCTTAGCAAGCCCCTTTAGAAGTATAATGTATGTATCAAAATATTGTAATGTAGGTCAGGCATGCTGTAACAGACCAGGACCCCCTCGGCTAACTGCAAAGTCGAGTTGATTATGGCAATGTAAGTTTACTCTGTCAATGGCTTTTATGTGCAGTGCACTGAACATGGATAATCTAGCTTTCCTAATGGGTGCTATAGATTATAGTTGTCCAGGGTGAATAGTCTACATTCTGATAATGCCCCCCAAGTAGGTTTAGGCCTAATTACATAAAATCTGTGTCTGGTATTGGCTCTCATCCCCTTATAGGAAGCCTTACTTACCGATATCAATATTAATATAACAAGTAGAGTGCAAATTGCATGGGGCTATGTTGCAGTGTTGCACACCCTACATGGTGTGATGCTGCCACCACCCCCAAACACACACACACACACACACATTGATTTTCCTAAAATTAATGATGGCCACTCTTTTATTCTGTTCAGTCCCAGCCGGCTATTCAATTCTTGGAAATTAGAAGTTAGTTCTCACGTAAAATATAGAACATTTTTACCCTGCTAGGTTTGTATTGTGGTCTGATAATGTTATGGATGAGTCATAAACTGCTGTTGCGTGATTCTAGCCATTGTCTATGTGTCCTTTCTTGTAGGACAGTCTAATCTAGAAGGCTTAGCCATCTGGATAGAGCATGCACATGAGCCCATGCAGACAGGCTCTTTGATTGTATTCTCCCTTACACATTCCCCTGTGGCATCTTAGATCACGCAAGGTGGATGTCAGAGACTTTGAGATTATGGCTGGAAATAATTGGTGGTCTAGATGTTCGTTCAGGCTGGCAAAATCATATGTTTGCATCACTTGTGGTGTTTTGTCTCGTATCATCTCCATCTCCACCACTACTGTTTGAGGACTTCCTGATGATCTTGACTGAATGCAGCAGATAATTGCTTCTGCCTTAATTGCACAACAATCTGCAGTATGTTCTCTGTCAGGGCAAGTTAGCCTTGTTTGTTGCACATGTCTTGAGTGGTTATTGTTTGCCTGTAGCACATGTGCTCTGTTCAAACGTTCTCATTGTCATGCCCATCAGCTGCCTTTGCTTGTAAACATGAATATCTTGCTTAAAGGCATAACTTGTTGAAAATTGTCTTTAATGTAGTTATGTATATTGCTCCTTGGAACAATCATACATGCCAGTGGAACTAACAGCTCACTGTGCTCAAAAGTGCAGCTGTAAAAGCTGTGAATAGAGAATAAGTTAGTTTTTTTCCGTGCTATGAAAAATATGTATCACAACAATGCTTACGGGAAAGAAACTTACAAGAAAGATCCGCACCACTGAAACTTTTGGACATATGTTCTAGTGTTAAAGGTCATTGAATACTGTTAATTGTCAAAAACTGAAATAAATGCTAGCTGTGCTATCTGAGCGGAGTTCACTGCAACGATCCTGCTAAGGAAGCTAATTACATTTAGAACATTATTATTATTATTATTATTATTATTATTATTATTATTATTATAAAAAGCTTTTGAACCATTTTCTTACACTTTATTACATTCTTACATGTGACCTTATAAACAAAATGCCTGTTTGTCTGTCTGCATAACTCAAAAGTAGGACAGAAATGTTGTTATACGACTTTTTAAGCAGACTGTGTTAGTTTCTTTAATTTAATGGGTCTTTAATCGTATGACAACTGACAGTATTCAACAACCTTTAGTTTTAGCTTTACGTCTAGTGTCAGGTGTTCACCTTTAAGAGTCTTACTCAGCTCCATGCTCTTTTGTATTACTGATGGTCGCAAGATCCCAGATTCAAAAACTTGTGAAGCACAATTTGCATTGCTGTTGAAAAAAAAAAACAAGTTGAACTATGCACTTGAAACACACTGGTGGACATTTGACCTCTCTGTTGTGTTTCAATCCATCCAACAATTTAATGCAAACGACCAATTCAAAAAAAGGAGATGCTTGAAGTTCACATAGAATTCCAAAGTGCATCTGTCAAGGTTAGGAGGAATAACAAATAAACTCTACTACTACTAATAAACTGTACTCATAGGTGGTGGTGGTGGTGGTGGGGGGGGGGGGGGGGGGTGTTTTCTTCTATCCTCTTTTTTCCTTATGTATTCCAAATTCCTGTAGTCTTTCTATTGGCACCCACCATGGCTGCCTAGGTGATTCTTATCACCAATGCAAATTCCTTGCATATGCAAGTATCCTTAGTCTGATTTGATTCTGATTCTGATAACTTCATGTTTGCATATTGGGACTAAGGTGGATGAAAATTAGCTGTGTATTTCATTAAAAAAGGCTATACAGAAATGTTCACCTTATCTAACGAGAAGAAGGGTCTGATTTTAATTTGCAGACCACAGTAAATGGGAATGTGAACAGTTTTACAAAAGTTTCCATAAATTTGCTGTAAATATACAGATAGATTAGATGGAGAACCACCTGCTGCTATTATTCACAGGGAAAACAACACAGATCCTAACTGTGCATTCAGTATGTAGATGATTGATTTGATTTTAAGAGAGATCTCTCTGTATATCTCTGAATAGAAAATGACACAGTATTTCATTAACTGTGATGCATTGATCGATGCATGATGATCTGTTTCAGTTCTATTACAGACTGAAATATAAATATAGAATATTGCATTTAACTTCTAAGCCATTGATTAATTCTTGCATTGCTTAGGAACATGAGATGCAAAACTGAGCTTAGAACTATTTTGGGGATTGGTGGATGAATTGACAGATAAACAATACAAAATATATCTCTGACATAAAACTGTTGTATAAAACCAATATAACACAAGCGGATATGAGGTAGTTTGTGGATATTCTCACTGGTGTGGTTACATACGGCACTAAGCTTTTGGCTGGCCTATCCACAAGCAATCTCACTCCCACTCATGTTATATAGCCTAAACATCAGCAAGGATGTATCACACTTTAATGAGTATTTCATGCTGACAATGGAGCACACAAGCACAATTTACATTTGATGTTTACGTTTGCATATTTCTAATGTCACATACTTTATATAGTATAATCCAGCAGGCCCCACCGTTCTTCTTAAAAGATTAAAAAATGTCTAGCCTACAGATTTGAAATATGTCACTGCAGTGTGTTTTATAAACAGCAGTGAAATTCATTATTATATTTACTGTGTTATCTAAGTCTTCAGGTAACATTAACTTAGAGAGTTCCACTGTAGTGCTTGAATATTGAGTGGGGATGCTAATCAACACTTAGCACTCAGGCAACAAAGGCTATTTTTGCTCTCTCATCTAATCTTGTCTTGACTGACATGGAAATGACAGTGTATTTTGTTATATGACTAATTTGTCAAGAAAAAGGTAAATGGTATATGTACAACTTGTGTACCTATCTAAAATTTAAGTATTAACTGGTTTTGGTGTTGGTCATACTTAAAAAAAATATTCAATATTAAATTCTTTAGTGGGGGTTTAATAATCAGACGCATAATATATACAACCTTTTGCTTCATACAAACTGTATCTTCATTGTTTTCATGGCAATCTGCCTCATGCACCTTGCCTTTCTCTCACCCCACCCCTTTTGTGTGAAATCAAATCCATATTAACTTTTTTCTTCCTTCCACAAGTCAGGCAGCTATTATTGAAACGGCAGAGCAAATCTGTGGCATTTAGACTGCGAGATACATAAAGATGGCCTGGCTTTACACCACTGACAAAACAAGCATTGGTGTGAGATTAAAGCTTTGTGAAAAGGGGTTTCTGTTGGAGAGAGATAGGAGAGCCCTATCACAGAAACAGTGGGGCCATGCAAATAGCAGGATTTGCCATGGTACCTTCTGGAGTTGGTGGAGAACCTAAAGGGAAGATTTAGGCAGACTTTGGGCATGCTGTCCTTTGAAGGCACCTCCATCGGAACAGAAAAGATCATGAGGTCATGCATCCTATCAAAATATTTGCCAAGAGAGGTTCTTTTTTGAGCATTAACACAAAGTGTAATGTGTTGAAGGTCTCAAACACTCTTTGTACACAACACACAATGCAAACCACACAATTTAGTATTCAAAGCCAGCCAATGTTGAAATAAAATGAGCTTGACATCTCATTTGATGAATGACTACAGCAGACAGACAGACAGATGTAGGCTAATGTACGTATTTGACGAGTGAATCCACAAGGGTTCATCCATAGTTGAGGAATAGACTCCCTCTGCTCCGCTTCTAGCCACTCGTCGTCCTAGTGCTGAGGTTGGGTATGCATCCAAACTGCAGAACCCCACCCAGCTAGCGACACAGATGGATGGCCGTAGTTACATTATGAGACTCTTTCGGAAGCTCATGTGCCTTGCTGCCTTTAGACTTACAGGTTGCTCCTGGCAAAAACTCTGGTGATCATTTTTGCACACTCTACAATTCACTATCACTGTCCTTCTCTCTCTCTCTCTCACTCTCTCACCTGCTGGGTAGGACAGTAGAGATAAATAATAACAGAGCTCTAATCCTTAAATAAGGGTTTGCAATGACACCTTGAACTGCTTTGTTTTGAGTTGGATGGCAACCGTAGTTTTCTCCCTTGGTTAATAGTTCTTTACTGTGGAACTCTGCTTTTTAAATGCTTTTTGTCTCCGCCAGAAAAATCATCAGTTACATGCACACACACACACACACACACACACACACACACACACACAAAATATGATTGTTAAACAAGATTTGTAAAGAAAAAAAGGGCCCTAAGGTCATGAGTAAGGCTGCAGGATGACAGGGTTGCCGATGACAGGGATGCCGTGTTAAAGAGCACTCAAGTCACTCATTATCAAAGCCCCTTCCTATCTCTCAAATCCCTCAGGAAGCCAATTAGCGGCAGAGAGCGCACATTTTATTTGCCGAGGTCTTTGTGCTTGCTGGTGAATATAATCTCATAGACCGGTGGGAGCATCGTGGACACCTTGACCGTGCGGATCAGGCTTCAAGGCTACGCTGAAAAACAAAAACAGTATGTGGGTTGTATTTGGAACGGACATGAGCACTTCATGCTGTCTTTTGCACATGGACAGAATTAATGACCATGATGATGAGAGGTGGGATCTTCAGTGGATGTGCTAACTCTTTTATTTTTGCTGACGTTCACTTTGAGCTACTATTTTTATTTATTGATTGTTGACATTAATTGTAGCCTGACTATAAAATCAGAATACATCATCTGGCTTTGTCGTTATCCCTGGCTTAGTCCTATGGATGGGATTAGTGGTTGTCATTTGAACTTTCTCTGGACACAATAGAATAGTTCTAGCCAACAACAAATTAAAGCACTGGCAAAACAAGTGCATCCTTCTTTGAAACTAATAACTTTGAAATAATGTGTCTTTTACTGCTCAACTTTCAAAGAAAAGCCCAAGACTTCTAAAGTCATTGTCAACGGCAATTCAAATGACCACCACTTATTGTTTAATGCGTTGTTTTAGTGATCATTCCTACACAGCAGAAGGACCAGTGCTAAACCTAACTGAAACCCCATTAGTGAGTGGCTAGACATACTTGCTGAGTAAAACTATTTGCAATGTCTTTGGAGACTTCAGAGAACAATATGAAATAGCATATAGATCTATAGCACCTTTATTTAATGTAGGGCACCTTTAGATTAGATTAGGTTCAACTTTATCGTCATTGCACTTTACAGAGTAACAAAGCGCTTTAATAAATCTGGCTAGCTAGATCACACTTTACCTTTGTATTCTAATATGCAGTACAGTATACCACCTTAGTTTGTCCAGTTGGGTTTGTCCGTGGGCAACTACATATTTATATATTGTGTCAAGTCATTGTTTTTGACAAGCCAGATGTTGGTTAGGAGGAGCAGTCACTTAATCCATTTGTCATCAACTTCACTCTGTCACCCTCTACAGATTTAGAACAGTTTACTTTAAAGTTGACAGTTTGGAGTGCATTTCAATTACTGAGTGAATTACAAACTGAATGACACTGTCATAAACATTAATAAAATGACACTAATGTTAATGACATATGTGACACATCACATGCCACTCAAGTCGACAACCTTAAGTAAAGTGTAACTCTATGTATTTGTAGTATGACCTTAAGCTGGATTTATACTTCTGCGTTGCGTCGTCGCAGACCTTCGCCGACACCAATCAGACCTTCGCCGACACTACGCATACACCTTTCGTGCGCATGAAAGAAATCCTGAGTACGCGTCAAAGTGTCGCCGACACGGTACGCAGACCGACGCAGGCGTAATGGATTGTGATTGGTCCGCTTTACATCAATTCCAGTTCTCCGCCTTTCCAGTGCGTTGTGTGTACAAGACCGGCATTTTTGAACCTACATAAATGGCCTTGTAACTACCCATTCACCTGACAAAGACAGTTGACCATAGAAAGTAATGACCTGATAACTATGCTTATTAACCAGAAAAAGCTTCCCATCAATGCATCCGACACAGTTTGGGAAGTTCCACAGTCTCCAAAAATCTCCGGCTATCGTTTCCCACTGGTTAGTTGACGGACAGGGCAAAAACTCGGGCTGCAGTGTTGTCCACAACGCTTTGCAAACCTCTGACACAATAGATGACACTGTGGATGAGGCCAGCGTGTAGCTTGCCGCTAGTTACAGCCTGTTGATTTGCACCAGAAGCCAATACTCGCAACGCAACGACCGGAAAACACACACGCAAAGGACCCTTTCTAAACTCAATAACCCCCTAGCGTTGTGGCAGTGAACTGCCACGCGTAGCAATTACGCGGACGCAGAGGTATAAATCGACCACGGAAGTATAAATCAAAAACGTCGGCGAAGGTGTCTGCGCCGGTGTCTGCGACAACGCGACGCAGAAGTATAAATCCAGCTTTAGCCAGTGTAATTAGGTCTAATTTGCCTTGTTATGGCTGGTGCCAATGTTGAGCAACAATTTTCTCAGCATTGCTGCCAGATCATCAGTCTAAGCTTTGAGAATGTCAGGTGACAGGTGCAGGTGAAGGAAGGGTAACCAAAGGCCTAACTCTGTTTGACTTCAGCACAGCTTCATAACATTGATTTGATTTGTGTTGGTTTTGTATGTATGCAACATATGTATGCAGCATTTCCATACTTTTTTACAGTTTGCTTTATTTGTAAAAAAAAAATATTATAAACTGGACAGGAGATTTTAAGACCACTTCTTGATTTTCAAAGGTGCACTTCAAGGCTAAGTTTGGCATGTCCCTTTAGATTACATTTTCCAATGCCCTCGCTCTCTTTCTCTTTCCCATTGATTCTGCTTCTCACGCACACATACACATTTTGCTCTTGTGCTCTGCCTCTGTGTTATTGCCACCACCTCTCTCACCCCTCTGCAAGCACTCGGGTCCACTAACTCCGCTATTATTCCCCCTCCCCCTCGTTTTAATACCTATGGGTTTAGATCATCAAAGCTGAATTACTGGCAAACCTTCCTGTCAAACACCCCGCCGACAACACAGCGGTTTATTCTGCACCATGTAGTCTGACCCCCCCACACTTTTTTCTGTGTGTGTGTGAGAGAGAGAGAGATTCAGCAAGCACTGATGTTACACCTGCTGCGTTATCGCTCTGCAGCAGAGGGGCTGATTGCATTTACAACCACATCTTACAATAAGGTCACATAGATATGAGGAACAGAGCAGGAATCCTACTGTGTGTGGCATGCATTGCAGGTCTATGTGGGCAGTTTGTCCCAGCATATATCATGAGGATAATATTAACCATTTAAAGAAGACACCTTTAATGGCAATATTAGGGTTCATAGCTTTTATGATCCCAATGTTGAGATGATACAGGGTCCTTGGCAGTTCCTTTAGCAATGCCCCATTATAAGTGTTTTTTGCCAGTATATCCTGAACCTCAAGTTAAACAAAAAGTGCTGAATCTTCAGTGTCTCCTTTCAGTTGTGAGCAGTTGGCAAAATTTCAACAGTTTGTGATGGAAAGTTTTACTGGGATGCATAATATGTAGGATGGAAGGTTGAGCTCTGAAGGTCAAAAGGGTCTCTCTCTTCCACGCAACTGAAAAAGCGGCTCAGGTCCTCAAAGGAAATCAGTAACTGATCACATCTCTAATTCAGATCCAGACAGTATCATCGCTTGCCATCTGTAGGCCGGGGTTAAACAGAGGCCAAGTACTAGGCTATATTCGTGTCACCTCACCTTCATTAGTTCAATTCTCAGGCTGAATACTAACTATGAGGCTTGGAGCAACATTTTATGAAACACTACATGCAAGCATAGTGAGAGCCTCATACTGAAGAAACATTAATAAAACATTTGGCATAGGAGATAATTTTAAAATAGCCTTATGGTATAAGGCAGGATGCAGGATTGCATTAACTGAGTAATTTTCCGAAGGTGATAATTATATATTCACACACATGCAATAAAAGACATTCACTCAGACACAACAACCCACACACACACACATACATGCACACACTCCTTAAAATATACATGTGCATGGACACTCATATTCACTCATAGTCATATTCACTTGCCTCTGGTAAGTGGTTGAATTACTTTTAGGGCACGGGGGGTTGTAAATCAGTCTCTAAAGCTTTGCGCAACCTTGTGCACCAGCATTTATCCTCCACCTTGGGGCAACTATTAAGCCCAATAACTTTGCACTTGGAGGGGGAGATTTAAGCGGCCAGCTGAATCCCAGCAATCGGCTAACTAATTAAATGAGCCCAAGACTGGCTGCTATGATGGTGCTGTAGGAACAGCATTGAAGCATCGAGAGCCATAAAGAAAAGGTCACTCCCTATACCTGCCCTGCAATCATGTCAACATAGAGATGTGCCAAATGATGACACTAAAGAAGACATTGGGATCAATGTCTGGACCTTTTCACAGATATACTGTATGTGGGTGAGCCCAGAGTGGTTTTGCAGTCCTAAGTGCTCTTGAAATAAGAATGAGGGTACTTGCCTGACAAGCCAGACTACAGCATCAAAATGTATTGTCTGGCCATGAGCAATAGACCGGGCTCAATTCCAGGGGTGTAATCAGTGGTTGTCTTTCAGACTGCTTCTACATGCAATAAACCAATCAAAACAATGTAGAAAAAGAGTAAAAACATCCTTCTTTGATACATGAAGAATACATGAAAATACTGCTGAGCAAAACAATTTGCTGAGGGTATGTCTACATTTTCACGCTATGACGTAATTTGTTTACGCACCTTTCATAACAAAAGAAATTGTGAAAAGGATAGAGGCACTTGACACCTCCCCCCTCCACACACACACACACAAGCATTGCACCTCGTTGAGACTATATTTTAAGTAAGCAAAGCAAGACAAGTTTATTCATCTATCAGATTTCATTCACAAAGGAATTTCAATATGCTATGCAAAAACAAAAGCAGGAGGAAGTAGGTGAATGAAGGTAAAAACAACACAGACAATAAGAAAAGAGTTGATAAACAGCACAGTGGTTGCAGTAGACATCAATAGACAGTGGTCGCTGTATAGCAGCTCTGTTTCTATTGATAGTAACTTGTACATTTATTGTAATTTCAATATAAACCCTACTAATAATCTTTGATTAAACAAATGTGTTAGTAAAAGATACAGTTTATAAGTGTGACCATGGGACTGAATATAAGTTACTTTGTCTCACACCCGGGCATTTTGTTATTTCGTTTTGCTGACAAAAAATATGCCTGTAATACTTGCATAATGCAGGGGCTTAAGATAACCAGTTAGATACAGAGGACTTTTCCATGACAGTGTGTGAACTCACGAAGGCATGATACTTCACTGTGCATCCTACGTTGTCGTTGTTTTTGTTCCACACAGTCATCCTGCTTCAATCCAGTGAAAGCCCAGATCAACACAGTAACTCCCTTGCCAACGGTGTAGTGTGTTACCACCATTCCGAGCATGATTGCAATTGAGATTGTTATATTGTTGGCTCGTTCTTTATTTTTATTGTTTTTGATTTTTTATTTATTTATTTATTTATTTTTTTGAATGGCAAACATTGTCACTGCTGGCTGGTAACAGGGCAATTAATTTTGAATGTTCAATGTGTTTTCACTTGCTTCCAATCTACACACCTGGCACAGGTGATGAATTAATTTCCTTTCCTCGTGTGGCTTGTGCTATCCGCCCTCTCCAACAACTGATGGCATTTCTTCCCTTCTTTTCTTCGAAAATAAAAGAAATCATATGCTTTCCATTATTGCATTGTGTGTAATGTCATTTGTAAGTGTTAAAATTTGTGTTAAATTTGCCATGATGTATTCATTGAAACAGAAAACATCTGTTTCTTACTGTTTGGAAGTGTGCATAAAGATGCAAGATTAACTTTTTTCTGTTGAGATTGGACTTCATCATTTTATACACATAGAAAGGAAGTACCTTGAGTGTTCAAATGAATTGCAGGCATGTTTTTTATAAGACAGTTTGGCTATGCCATTTTCTCAGTCTTTTTTTCTCTTTTGTTACCTGTGCCTGGCACTGGCAGATACCTTTATGGTGCATAAATACGTGGAGGCCTACCAGAAGCTGTGATCTTTCCTCAGAGCACATCTCTTCTCCACTGCAGTCAGCTTATATTATCCTCCCTTCAACTCTCTCTTTCTCTCTCTCCATGTCACTTTCTTGCTCTCTCACTCTTTCTCTCTCACCTCTTCTCTCCCTCTCTGTCCATCGTGCCTCTCCTCTCCCCATCTCCTCGTCTGTTTGTGCTGCTTCACTCTGCTTTTGCTCTGGCTGTTGAATAAACGTGTTTGCTCGCTCTCCCTGAGGTGACAAATGTTAAACGCACTTCCTAGGGAGGTCGGCACACACACACACACACACACACACACACAAACAGCATGGCAGACAAACTGTGTGTGGAATGTCCCTTCTTAAGCCAGCACATCTTCAGATCAGGCCCTCTGGCATCTCGTCTCCCCTGAGCGAACATCTCCGCTATTGATCACCTGCTCGCCAGACTAACTGGAGCAGACGTGCCCACGGCACACATAAAAGGGCCTCTCGTCAGCACAAACCTGCCCCCTAAAGCCTCTCAACTTCACTCTTGCTACACAGCTTTTCACCTTTTGCACACAAAGAAACAAACACTCTCCCAATAACTGGTTCTTGCAAACCACACAGGTGGGCAGTTACACTAGTAAAATGTCATTTTAATGAACGATTAGATTAAATGTCTTTCTTAATGCATTCCTTTTAATATAAATTATATTACAATTAGCAATAGCAAATTCAAATTTCGTTCACATCATACAATACCATTGTATTTTATTGGCATTATGAGTAAGACAAAAAAAAGTTTATTTTAAATGGAGTTGCCCAGTAACAGTCCTGGAAATTTACACGCAAAATGGACTTAGGGTCCATCTATGTCGGTATTCAACTTTAACATATTAAACATAAAACATATTATCCCTAATAGCACAATTAAAGTCATGTGAGGAAGATGTAAAAAAAATTACATCATATGAGATTACTCTGCTGAATAATAATTTGAAGACCAAGGAGTTTAATCATATCTTGACATAAAGGAGGTACTGAGATGTATCACCTGTTTATCACCAGTTTTACATTTGCTACTGTACATCAGCATAAAAAATGAAGGCCCTGGGTCAAAGATGAAGGCCCTGGGACTGAATGCCACATTATGTCACTGGATACACAACTTCCTCACCAACCGTTCACAAGTGGTTAGAGTGGCTGGTTTGACTTCTGAGGCACTGACCATCAGCACAGGTGCACCCCAAGGTTGCGTTTTGAGTCCCTTGCTTTACAACATCTACACGCATGACTGCAGAGAAAATAGTAGCCAAACTTCAATCATCAAGTTTGCAGATGACACAGAGGTCATGGGACTTATTAGTAATAATAATGAGCAGGCCTACTTAAATCAGGTTGAGGAGGTGGCTCAGTGGTGTCAATCTAACAGCTTGACACTGAATGTCAGTAAAACCAAGGAAATGATGCTGCAGTTACACCCCAGCAGCCTGTAGAAAAAGTTCCCTGTTTTAAATACCTTGGTGTTAATATTACTGAAGATCTAACATGGACTGTTAACACCCAAAATCTTCTGAAGGAGTCCAGACAACGACTATACTTCCTCGTCAACTAAGGAAATTCAAGGTTTTAACGTCCATCTTAAAGGCCTTCTACACGTCAGCTGTTGAGAGTGTTATAACAAGTAGCATCTTCACCTGGACCACCACAGTTGGAGATTGTAGCACTCTGCAGAGAGTAGTTCAATTCAATTTTCAATTCAAATTTATTTATATAGTGCATCTTTACAAAAGGCATGTCTCAAAGCGCTTAACACAAAGAGGCCCAATGAGCAACAGGGGCAAGGAAAAACTCCCTATCAGCGTTTTTTGTTTTTGCTTGTTATGGTAAAGGAAGAAACCTTGGGCAGTTCCGACGGCTCAAGGGGCTAGCCCAACTGCCTTGGGCAGGTTTTCAGTCTCTCAGACGGTGATTAGTCCACTATTATTCCATTAGGTACACATTATAAGAAAACTGTGGTATAAATGAAGGAATAAAGGAATATAGGCCAGCTGGAGGTTGTCTCAATCATGTCAGGGTCGTCTGTGGAGCTGAAGGCAGCCCGCCCAGGAAGCCAGAGATGCAGGATCAGGCAGTGGAAGGCAGGGGTGACCCTCAGCAGGGAGGCAGTGGCATGGAGTAGTGCGTTCAGCTGACATCTACTCACACTCACACACACACACATACACCCTCTTTACATCTCACTCTTTCCTACACACAATACAAACAAACACACACACACAAATACAAACACACTTTTTTCCATCTTTCTCTTGCCTCACACATTAATAACACACTCTCTCTCACGCACACACACACACAC
>JAGFZM010000007.1:1261557-1304147 GCA_017657215.1 Limnothrissa miodon | reverse complement strand
CACCCCATTTTCTACCCAAGGTTTCTTCCTTAAAAGGGAGTTTTTCCTTGCCCCTGTTGCTTTTGGGTGCCCCTTGTTAATGATTGGGAGTAGTAGTTATGACATAACTGTTGCCTCTCCACTCTTACTTTCATACTGTAGGCCATTCCCATCTCTCTACACTATTACTTTACCTCATTCTTCACCCTTTCTCTTTTTTTAATGCACAATAGACAGACCCTCAGAACTGGATACATTTATGGAAGACTCTAAAATCAGTTGAGTCAGACCAACTGCAATACTGAGACTCTCATTTTGCTTGTAAGAAAATGGTAAAATGAACTTTAAATGTTATCGGATACCACCAAGGCCAGGCACATCCAGAAATCTAATGAGCTACATCAGTGTTCATCTCAACTGGACTCTCATCTGAATGTAAACTAGAATCATTACCAAATGCAAGATATTTGCAGATATATCAAGGCTGTGTTCCCATCCTCACTGTGAATGATAACACAGCACAACTGTGTGAAGCTGTTTGTGTTGACATCTGCTATAGTTTGTCCGTACATTGTTTAATGAGCAACGTATGCAGTCACTTGACACGGGACATGTATCTCTGCTTCATTCTGATGAGATGTACAATATTTAAGCAATTTTGCACAGCTAGACAGTCTTTTGTTTGGGTCTTGGTGGAGGTCAGTTGGATATTGTGTTACCAAGTATTCCTGCACGATGCAGTGCATACAGTCTGACAGACAGACTGCTACGCTAAGACTAAATGCATTGCTAATTTTACATGACTGTATGGTAACGATCTAGGATTTGAAATCTCTTGTTATTTGTCATCTAGCTACTAAGAACTCAGTGAATGCATGATTGATTTTAGGGAGGGTGAAAATAGTTCCTCGCCTCATGCTGGTTCTTCTCAAGCCAAGCCTGCCTGGGCATCATTGGGCACCATGCAGATAACGGGTGGGCGGAACCTAGCAGCATGCTGGTCTTCCTGACTGGCACCTGCTGATTTCCCTGTGCCGACAGGCAGCTATTGGAGGGCCATTTAGATCTCTGTGGGTCTCCATCAGCTCGCTCACCAGCTCTTTGACAGACTGGCAGACCCCTTTTACAAGCCCAGGCACAGTTAGTGTTGCAGGGTGCTCTGAGGCCCTCCATGGGCCCTTACAACGTGAAGCCTCGTCATCAATGCCTGCTTAATTGTGATGTTTACTCAACTTGTCACTGGCATGCAAGTGTTGCAAGAACATCTGTCACGTTTTTTGGGTATACTGCATTGCCAGTTTTCTTCAGGAGGCAGTTATAATTACAGGTTGCCATGCAACTGAAATTATTCTCAGCAAAGAATTATCAGTCTGTCAGTGGAGCCAAAGACTTGAGATGAGAGGGAGGTTTTGCATAGAAGGAGAGTGTCCACACATCATTCTCTCTAGGTTTTCTTTTGCACACTTTTTCCATTCTCAGCCTTCTGGCATATTCCCACAAAGTGTTCGTTGCTAATTCTGCCAAACGTATTTTAATTTGCACCTTTTGATTTGCATTATGCTAATTTTCATAATTTCTTCTGCTGTTTTTTGCCATTAGTTTACCCATCAATTTCTGCCTAAGTCTATAACCCCAAGTCATTCTTTAGTGCAACAAGATTGTATTTATGTTGTCTATATTTGTATTTATTTTTTATGTTGGTTAAGCAAATAAATGTGAGCCAAAACTCAATTTTTCAACCTATAAACAGTCTGTAAAGAGACTTGTTTTCCTCTAATAAACTGAAAATTAATACGACTCATTAGTCATATACATGTATGCAGGACACGATAGGCAGTTCAATGTGCTTTACAAAGATAAAAAAAAAAAACATAGTGGATAAAATAAAGTAAGAAAAGAAACAAATTAGATTAAAAGTGAATATACAAAGAGTAAGGTTAAAAGAATAGGAAGTAAAGTGAAGTAAAATTCAAGGTTGTGCATTTCTGTCAGATAAATGTAGGCCTTTTTATTTTTCCCTTCGTGTCCATTTCAGTGTAGCCATTATCCCATTTTAGTATCGTTTTCTCTATTAAAATATACAGTTATTCAAACTACATTTAATTGCAGAACTACTTTGCATATTAAGGAGGCTTTAACTGCACATTGCAGATTTCCATGTATCAGTTACTCAAAACAAAATTCACAGGATATTCACAACACGTGACTATGCATGTATTATATGCATGTTGCATGTACAGTACGCATGTTTCTTTTAGTACAATAGTCAGGTTCCACCCCTTTTCATTAAACCTGATCTGATGACATTTTAGCCAAAACAGATTAAATCTACAAGATGTAATTCTTACATGAAACAACCTGATCCGATTGCTGAATCAGAGAGAGGTTTTCGAACATTGTATTTGTGGTCTGAGTATTACACTAATTGTGTGTGCATTTTGCATTACTTTTTGCGTTCATTCTCAACTCTCAGGTTGTTGGAGCTCCACCCATAAGGTATGGTTGCGGTGGCCCTGATTGCTCAGCTGTGGTGCAGTCAGCTGATGGGTCTGGTGGCAGCTGTCTTGCCTTTCTATACTAAAACCTCTACTGATGGAGCTGAATGGGGAGCTGTCATGTCTAAGAATTTTCCAGGGGATATGGGAAAAAAGATGAAAAGGAGGCTTAATGGATTAAATCCTTTCTTCTGTCCTTAATACACTGTTGATTTCTTCACCGGCTCTTTTAACCTCCTTCGCGGCTGAGAATTTAATGGATGTTTATTTTCTTAACACATAGTTATCTCCTGGTATAAAAACGTGTACAGAAGAATACAGACTGAATTTTAGGCTACCCTGACATGAGCATAGTAGTTAGCTCTGCTACAGAGCAGAACACCCCATTCAGAAGGCTGCAATTCCAGTGCACAGCTTATTACATTTTCTGTGGATTTCCTCTTACTTTCTATGGATTTCCTCTTACTTAACTTAATGGCCAGCTTATTAGATCAAACCAAAAGCGTGTCTGAAACCACTAGTCTCCTCCTTGGCGTTCTCGCTCTGCTTTGGATGATTTCATAATGAAACTCTAAGAACGAGAGGGGCAACATTCGACCCTGCTCTCCAGTGGCTTTTATCAAATGGTTGCCTGAAAGCCAGGCTCTTACCTGAGGAAGTAATAAGTTCTTAGGCTCATTGCACAAGGTTTTTTTTAGCTGTTGCTGTTCATTAGTTTAACCATAAGAGCCCCTGTAGGTGTTAAGACTTTTTTTCCACCATCACCATCATAGATATAGAATGGCTAGATGTCTTGACGGCGTTGCTGGTCATCTTACCACAGGCCGCTCGCTCACCCACAACATTGTGTTGATAGTAAAATATAGGTTTTTAGATTAGCCATAACTTGATCAATTTTCAACCGATTTTCAAACGGTTTGATTTATTTAAAACGTCAAATATGTAATTATGACACAGCATACTTGTTACGTTATGTTCTAAAAATAGAAATGTTCTGTTAGGTGAACTAGGCATACACGATTTCCCTTCAAAAATAACGTTGTTACACATAAAACGGCGCATGTTGAAATCCTCAATTGTTAGTCACCGAAAATGCAGGGAAATTTCAGTATTCATCTTTCCGTTGTTATGCCAGAAAGTTTAATATTTCCTCACCAAAAATAACTGGGTAGTTTGTAGCCTTGCTAGTCGTGATGCACAATTAAAGAGCACAATTAAGCTGCAATTTCAACATGTTCAAGCAGTCAAAATTATAACCACGCTAATAACGTTTGTATGAAAACAAACAGTTTGTAAATCCGTCGAGATTTTGGCGAGACATTAGCATTTCTGCAGATCAACCATTTTACCTCAGGTTTATAGCTAACGTTAGCCGTGACGCACATCTAAACCGCCAACTAAATCGGGGTTTTCTTTTAAGAGAAAAGCAGCGATTTCAACATGTTCAAGCAGTCAGAATTACAACCACGCTAATAACGTTTGTATGAAAACAAGATATTAGCATTTCAGCAGATTAACCATTTAACCTCAGGTTCATAGCAAGGGTTAGCCGTGATGCACATCTAAACCGCCAACTAAGTCTGGGGTTTTCTTTTAGGAGAAAAGCAGCGATTTCAAAATGTTCAAGCAGTTAGAATTATAACCACGTTCATAACGTTTGTAAATCCGTCGAGATTTTAGCATGATACTAGTTAGCTTTGTGCAGATAACTTACCTTACCTGAAGTCTCCGGGTTCGACTGTACTCAGTGACTGTATCCCACCAGTACGCTGACCTGTGGTAAGATGGCCGACCTGTGTGGACGTTCTAGATACCGACGTAAGACATCTAGCCATTCTATATATCTATGATCACCATCCATTTGATGTCACAGTAACTGTTGCCAATAATCTGTAAACCTTCTCTTTTTTATCTATAAATTTGACATTTTGGGAAAATAAGGTCCTCATGCTTAAGTCCTATATTATTCTGTGCTATAAACAGCCATTGGTTAATTTTGAAAGGGGTGTATAAACCCCAGCATAGAAGGCTGCTTGCTGCAGTGGTGCCCAGGAAGCAGTGGGTTAGGTGCCTTGCTCAAAGGCACTTTAGCGGTCTACTGGTCAGGGATTGAACTTGAAACCCTTTGGTTATAACCTTAAGTCCTAACCAATTTGGGCATGACCACACCAGGACTGCCGTCAGTGTTACACATTCCTTTTCTTAGCCGTCTTAGCCTCATTCAGTTAACATTGGAAAAACATTGCTAGCTTGAATCGTATGTCGTCGACGTCTTCTCAATGTGGATTCGGTCCATGGCAAGAGCTGCAATTCTTTTTATGTGATTAGAACAAGACTGTCTGTGTTGCCACAGTGGTTATTAGGCTAAGGTGAAGCAGAGCCTTAGAGACTTTTTGTTCAATTCCATGGCATGAAACGTGGCAATTAAGTTAACCTCGCTGAACAGGGAGTAGTCATTATGTGGCTTAATCCTCTCAAGCCCTGACTGCCTTTGGCGTTCATAAATAGAGCCACCTGTTATGTGGGCCAAGTGCCTATATTAATCAGATCTGCAGTGATTGATACACCGCAATAACAACTGGCTCTAGCATGGTCGTATTCTGCTGGAATACTCTAATAGCTAATGCTGGGCATATTTCACATTGATGTCCTTTCCCCCACCATTTCAGACCCTAAACCGCAAATTTCTTGCAGCCATTGGTTTTATCCTTCTAAATGTCTCCTATGCTCAACAGCATTTTTATGACCTGCCATATGTAAATTGGTTATCTGCTCTAGAGGCTGTTGCGAGAAGGGAGGGGCTAAAGCTGTTTGAGAATGATGTGGAAAGATTCACTCCCCTTCAGAATGCCCCTTCAACCCCAGTAAACCATCCACCTACCCAACTGGAGAACTGTTTTATTTTGTGTTGGAAAAAAGAAAAATAAATCGACAAAAAAACATTGCAACGTTGCTGTATTTAAATGAGCACTCATGCTGACCCCTTCTGTCGGATGCAGTGAGGCTTTATTTCAGAGAGTGGATGGGTCTGAAAAGACCCATCTGCATTGGCTACACATCCGGTTTTGGTGGCAATTAAAAAATGTCTCTTGCGTGGGTTCTCCCCTCTCATCCTTTCTCCCATCTCACCCTTTGAGTTGTATCATTTGTCCTCTGGAACAAAAACAAAACAGCACAAAAAAATCACAAGGCTCTACTCGAGGAAGGGGGGGGGCTTACAGACTGATGCTGTGGTGAGAGGAGTATGCTTTTGACTATCTAGTGTATTTTTCACGGCCTTGACCTGGAATTACAAGAATTAGTCTTGTCCCAGGAGTAGACATAGCCATGGGATAAATATAACTTCATTTGAACTTTTAGAAAATCCTACATTTGTTCTGACTCTCCTCAGGTTTGTCTCTGTGGTGCTTTAAGCAGAAAACTGCCACAGCTGCACAATCATTTAGCTTGATTAAAAGTGAATGCAACCTTGGCTATAACCTACAAAATTGAACTCTCATAATGTTGTCTTCTAATCATATCCTTTCAATTTCACATAGTTTCCCCTAGCATTATAGAAGAATGTGTACTTATTTCCTGGTTTAGGCATCGTTCCTATCCTCTAACCTCAAATTATTGAATCCTCTGATAAAATACTAAGAGCTGCTACACATTTACTCAGTTTCCCTGGGCTGTCATCTAACAAACAGATAAACTGTGCCTAACCCCAAATATGCAGATACATTCACCTTCACTGCATGCAGCGTCTATCTTCAATGATCAAGAGATCATGTTAACGACCAGCCTGACAGGAATCAGTGTCGTTAATACACACAAACCTGCAAAGCCGATTAGGGAGCTGTATCATGTGTCACAGGGTGACCAAGGGCAAACAAACGGCTCACTTGCACATGCAGCCTGAAGACAAAGCCTCATTAATGCTGTGCCCAGAGAGGACTTAGAATTCATTTACCTTTTGCTCTTCATTTTTGTTTTGTAAACTTGGGAATGTCAGAATACACCTAGGACACCTACAGTAGTACACACTTTATTGTCATATTGCAGCTGAGCCCTCTAAATGCTGTTTATATACTGATAGTATTTTTTAAATACCTCTTAAAATGATTTGCTTATTTTCTGCTTATTTACTTTTTTTTGCTTTTGGACAAATTCCAAGGAAGTGCAAGCAGAACAGCTGATCAGATGTTTATTACAGGATGTTTTGATTTCACAAGTAGGTTTATGTTAGATCTACCAGAATCAGACTCGATAATGATCAATGAGTAACGCATTTCCGTGCTGTTGTGTTTGAATGAGAGGTGTTCCTCCGGAAAAAAAGTGACTTGTTTATCACCAGATGATTTCATGCTTGCTAAATGCGGGTTAATTGCCCCTGATTATAGTGGAAGGCCATTAAAGTTCTCCATGCTAACAGTAATTTTACCCCACCCCTCACCTCCATACCTCCCATCTCGCTTTTTCTCACCCTTTTGTCCTGGGGGTGGGGGTGGAAGGTCCACACAAAGGATACAGGGAGGATACAGATTGGCAGTGCATCAGAGCCCCACCCAGCTCCAAAGCCATCTATCTGCCCATTCTCTATCCCTCCAACCTGCCCCCCTCCCCTTCCCGAAATCCTCCCCCTTCATCATTATCAGCTGTAAAATGGGTCTTATTCTGCAGAGAATCACTTAAGAGGATCCGCTTAATGCACGGGGGGGGGGGGTCCTAGACTGGCCACAATTAAAATTTAAAAACGAATTCACGCTCCTGCATAATTTACGCTGCCACAAATGGTTAATGGGGTCAGGGGCTGACAAAAGAGAATCGTGTCTCTCTCTCTCTCTCTCTCTCTCTCTCTCTCTCTCTCTCTCTCTCTCCTTCTCTTTCTTTCTTTCTCTCTCTGTCTGCGCTTGCATGTGCCCAACTGTGCCCATCCGCAGTGATTCTAGTCATGGGCAGGGGGGTGGGGAAATGGGGCTCCTCAGCAGGGATTGGCATCAGGTGCATTGTGGGAGTCAACGAAGATCAGAGATTTGTTTTGTCTGCGGCATACTTTTTTTATTGTTTGTTTTTTTTCCCTCTTTGTTTACCCTCTAACTACCAAGTTCAAGTCATGCATATGATTTGAGCAACTCATCTGTGGCTTAGAAATGTGAGAGGAATACTTCTCATATTAAAAGTTGCCTTCATCATGGAATACTACTGTATACTATCCGTTTTTAAATCTGCTAGCTTTTACCCATGATCAGCAATAGAATACTACTGCTTATCAGTCTGGCAAAATCCATTGAATTTTGTAAATGTTAAGACCAAAAAATATTTTTTCCTCCAGTGAAATAAAGCAGTAATTATGTAGATGTGAATGAATAATGCAGAACTCCTGTCAGAATTCAGTGAAATGGATATTGGATGGAGAGTGAGAAATGGAGAGTTTGACTCTCTGGGCACAGCGAGACAGATGGAGTAAAGCATCATGCATATCGGGAAAACCAGCACCAACACATGTTTCGGGTCATAGGTCTCAGAGTTATGTTTATGTTCATCTGGAAAGTTAGTCGTGAAGCGCCAAAGGTTATGTCTGTGCGCTTTCGCATGTTTGGGTGACCAGACCAGACAAACTCCCATCCTGCCACAGTGGAGACGCCCAAGGGCGATGAGGGGGGTTAAAGGTCACTCTGCCTCATTTCCCTCTACTGAAGCATCGAGGAACTGCACAGCGCTATGTCTGTATTGGTGCTGTGCACAGACACCATATTTCTTCTCAATGGTGTTTCTGAAGTAATGCTGTTTTCTCTGAGTCAGAGGATTGAACTCATTGTGGATAAATAAAATGCAGACAGCAACTGCAAATCAAAGCTGGGGCAATCTATAAATTCAATTGTGGCCTCTGAGCAGCTGATTCCACTACTCAGTGTCCCATCATGCTGTTGTCTTCTGCTCCCATTTGGATGGGGGTGGGATGGTGGGGGTTTAGAGCAAAATAATGAATGACAACAACAGAAAGAAAAGGGAAACGTTCCTCCATGGACACTTTTTTGCACAATGGCCTAAGTGAATGGATTTAGGGAGCCAAGAGGCGGGTTTTCACTCATTCTCATTCACTAGCCTAGATCTACTCCATTCAAGCTCGTGGATCTTGGTGTGTTGCCATGGCTAAGGATAGAGAAGGTGGATGGGGTCAATGTTATGTTTATAGAGAGCAGAAGGAGCTCAGGGAACGAATTAGTGTGTGTGTGTGTGTGTGTGAGAGAGAGAGAGAGAGAGGGAGAGAGAGAGCCTATGAGAGGAAAAGCATGGCATGAGGGGATTAGCTATAGTGTTCATGCAGCCTGTGGAGAGGTCAGTATGTTTGTTTCGGAGTACTTTGGAGTGGTTTTCCCAGATACTTCAGCTTGAACCTTCTACTCTCTCAGCTCTCCCTTGTGTCTGCATGGATTTCCTGAAGGCCCCTAATCAGCTGTGTGGGGCGGCTTCTATGGCACGGTCAGGGTAGCTGATGAGTATGGATCCCTGTTTTGTGGGTGGTAACTGTGGCTCGGTCCTTAATTAAGATCCAATTTAGATCACCAAGACCAGGAGAATGCTGAGTCCTTGGGTGGGATTGGATTAGTAAACTACAATGCTTCATTATCTGTAATTAAGAATCGAGAGCTGAAACTTATCCCATATCCCACGTCATCAGTACACCACAGGAGGTTACCATCACTGCCTGATTCTGGATTCGGTCCATGGCAAGAGCTTCTCATTGATATGGACATCGTAGCCCACTGTTGATGCCAACTTCCTCACCAAAGGCTGCAATACGAGGGGAAAAGCTGAACAGCTGATCTCCGATTTCCTATCTCCCACTTAGTGTCTCTCTCTCTCTCTCTCTCTCTCTCTCTCTCTCTCTCTCTCTCTCTCTCTTTCTCTCTCACTTTCCATTTCTCTCTTTTTCTCTCTCCCTCTTCCACCCCCTTATTATCAGTGTGAGAATGTGTGGCATCATACCTGAATTATAAATATGTTGTATTTGTTTAGTGATGTGCTTTATAAACAACAAAAGATCAGATGACCTCTAGGCATTCACATATCTTGTGGAAAAAATAACAGAAACTAACAGAAACTTAATTCCTTAGCCCTTGGCCATTTCCTTGTTCCCCCTTACCACTATGCTGGCCCCCAAAATAACCCTGAATGGTTAACACTCAGGGACAGCTCATTCAAGCACAAACTGTAAAAAAAGAATAACAGACTTTACTGTATGTTTGTTTTGCCAGTTTGAAAGTTTTTTGTGTTGAGTATGGGGAGACATGAACTTGACAGTATTCACAAGAGACATTATTTTAAGTTTATAGAACACTAGCCTGCATCAGGGCTCAGTGCTTTCATACGTTTTCACTTTTGCTTGCTTGACTTTTGTCATAGCCAAGTTGAAACACTGTGCTCTTTTGAATCCAAGGTCAGTGTATTGACCTGCCAGACAAATCCTTTAACTATGTCAGCTCTCAAATTAAGATGGTGATAAGTGGTACTCTATTAGCCCCGAGTAAAGCGTGGAGGAGCGGGCTCAATTAAACTGTTCGGTGCTGGGAGAACCTATTGGGCTCGCTCTGCCGAGACCTCATCAAGATGGCTGTCAGGAGCATTAAGGACGAGCTGATCTATGTCATATAAATTAGGCCTTTCTTAAGGTTTCTGACAGGGAACTGATGAGTTGGAGGAAAGGCACTGGGCCCTGTACACATAAAATATAACAAGTAGTGACTCACAGTCCTCTGACATGCTGTACAGGTTGTCCATATTTAGACACATTTCTTTTTTTTCCCCTCCAGAGCAGAAAGGCCAAGTTTGGGTGATGAACCACTGGTTCTCAGAACAAGGTGTTGCTTACAGGTTGAGAAAAGTCTTTTCAGTAGTAGTTTTCAATTTAATCCAATGTATTGTCACACTGGTTGTGTTTTGTTTTTGAGACTCTTCTTGAGTTATTATGAAAGGTTTTTAACATGCAGGTCAGCCATGTACAGAGGCCATTGGCTGATCATGGGTGACAAATTGGTGTGAACAGGAAACTGGGACAACATCTGGAGTACACAATGGGAGGTTTGCTTAACCAAGGTCCACCCTACCAGGCCGGCCTATAGTCATGCCTGAAAAAAATCTCCCTAGCATAGTTCTGTTGTCCCCCTACCCGTTCTTTGCTAAACTTCCCACTACAGCATTTTTTAAGAATTTGCCTATTCTGCACAAATGTATCCAAAATGGAAATGATTCTTTCGAGGAAAAAAACGTCCTAAAACGTATGACAGGATAGGCTTTTGCATGATACATTGGATACCTCCAAACCACACACACACACACACACACACAAATGTTATAATACATTTTTGTCCAGAAAGGGTGAGTGGCTGATGCCTTTCTGTGCTCTCGAGGAGAATTCTTTTTGCATTTGCGTGGCTGCTTACTTCAGGGAGAGCTGCTCTAGGGCAGTTCAGCCCACAGCCTGAACTGAACACCCCACACACTGCCACCCTCTGTTATTGCATGCAAACAAACTGTAAATATAATCTTTTGAGGCGTGAGCACAGTTGGGGGATGCCAAGCTGAATTCCATTCCATAGTGGCTGTACTCTCAATTAGTGTGTGGTTAGGCTTGTGTTCACCCCCTCCAATTAGCTTGCGGCACTGGCATGAATGCGAACACTGTTGGGAGGCTTTGTATTAATGAAGTTGAGCGCACCACTACCATGTTTTCGTCGTGTGGGAGTATGCGTGGATGTTTGATGGAGAAACAATGCCTTGTTTATTACACTAGATTTTTAGCACACCTGTGTAAACCTCTAGTGAGTTGAATGTGACTTGAATAAACAAACCAGCAGTTATATGTGACACTATCTCTACCTACTGTATAGGGCTGATCAGATTAAGATTACAATAATTTTTTCTACTTTTTCTATTATCATGACAAAAGGTTAAAGCCCAATCTCTTGAGATATGATTTCCTATGGAGTTAAAGAGGCACTCAGTAAGTCTGTTTTTTAACCCTGCATTAAATGCCACAAACCTGTAGGGGGAGCTCTGTACAGTTAACTGTATTGCTGTAGTGTACACTCCCTCAGAAGTTGCAAGTTCCGTATTCACTGTACAGGGCTGTACAGCGGTGCGCTCAATCGCCGTTTGCTACACAACAGACCAGTCTAACAGAAAAAACGATTTCTAAGCGATTTTATGACCACAAAAATGGTCGCATAGACTTACTGAGTGCCTCTTTAAATGAGGCTGAGGAAAAAGGCTCTTCTTCGGTCTTGGCCTTTGCCTCAGGACATGATTAAGGCCTCATTTTTGAATGTGCAGCATGTCACAGGAAATCCATCTCCGTAGCACTGAAATCCAGTGCTAGGTTGAAGTAAGGTCATGGCATCTATTCACTTGGTGGTCCTTGCCCACACAACTCATTTACCCCGCTCACGGTTGCTTGTTTGCAGTTTTTACAACCACCGAAAAATTCCCCAGAGTATGCAAAAGAAGTGGGGATTCCTCCATGTGCAAAGAAATTCAATATTCTGTCTCCCACACTGTTGAGAATTAGGTGAAGAATTAAGTACAGTAGGTGATGAGACCTGAAGATAAACTGCATGCAGTATATATATTAATGTATATTTTATAGAACTTAAAAATACAACCGTAATTGCGCAGTATATCAGGAGATGCATAATAAATAATGAGTTGATTGCAGGATGCTTGTTTTTGGCCCAAAAAGGTAAAAGCGTATCATATCTCAGACTTCTTTGTGATTTACTATGTTTAACAGCAGTGGATATTCAAAATGTATTTTTCTAAAGGCTTTTTCTATCTGTACTGAAACGTCTGTCAAGGTGCATGTTCATCTTCTGTCTATACAGTAAGTGTCCCTGGTGGGAAAACAAAACAAAAACAAAACAATGCATTGGCGCGAAGGTAGTAATGACCGTTTGCATTAGTCGCAAAAGCACTGTGTGTCTGACTGTCATTATGTGATATGATTACTAATTTCATCTTTTCTTTCTTTGTTTCTGTCTTTCTTTCTTTCTTTCTTTTTTTCTCTGAATCCCCTTGATTCCATTCTGTGGACTGCAACTCTGATTCAGGTAAGTCATACTTATGATTTCGCACTCGATACTGGAAATGGAACCATTTGTTTTGGTTTAACATAATCTTTATGGATGACCTCTCTGCAAGGTCTATATTTAGCTCAACCTTCATAGAAATGTGGCTGATGGAAGTTGCTCGGCCTAGTCTACTTCGCTAGATGGGCTACTGAACTCAAAATCAATAAATGTATTAGAACGAGTTGTTTCGCTGGACAGAATTTAATAATCCAAAATGGATGGGCTTTGATTGAGAACACTCGGCTTGGAAAAATAAGGGTCAAAGGGTCACACCCGTACAGTATACTGTATGTTAGGCTTCGTGTGTGCCTTTATGTATTGTCCAAAACCCTATTTCATTCCTTTCCTTGGTATCCCGCAGAAGGCTTTGCAAACCTAATGTATTCTTCCTCCACTACACATTATTAGGAAATGGTTGGCTGACAATCACATAAACCAGGACATTGGCATTCATGGTCACCTTGGTGCACTGCAGGGTTAAAGCCTCATGAAAGCACATATAGCCTTATTTAATAAAGAGGTTCCTTAACAAGACCTTGTAACATTGAGGTTATAATGCCACTAGGTTATAGCTGTATTTTTCGAGAGACTAAACAAATACTGGCTTGTCATTATTGCCAAGCAAAATATAAAAGGGATAGTTGTGTGTGCAATTGCACTGTCTTGTTAAGTTGATGTCCCACTAACAAGAGACGCTGTGCTGGGCAGTATCTGTGTGTGGCTAAAGTCTCCCTGGTTCTGTGGAGTGATGACCAAAGGCCTGGAAACTCCGCAATGAATTTGCTGTCTTTCAGCAGCCATGTGCTTATTTTAAAGGGTGGAGGGCACTTCCAATCTATTAGATTGTTAGACCTGTCCAGAGAGCTCCTCCGTTAGCCTCGGCGCCGCAGCTCTGGATTTTAATTAGTCTCCAGAGATGGAGATGGAGAGATGTTTGGCCAGTCATCCTCTGCACTTAGATGCATTTGTTTTTCTCCCTTCAAATGGCCCCAACTTTCAATCACTGTCTGGCTAAGTGAAATAGCTGGTGGAGAATTTAAAAACATTTCCCACCCTCTCAATGGTTCCTCAACTTGATCATGTTTCACGTTTGATGTAAATGTCCTTCTGTTACTTGTAAGATTGAAAGACCTGCATTGCCAATATTCTCTCTGAGAGAAGGACAATGGTAAATATCCTCTATGTATTGAAACAGCCTTGTATTTCACAACACATAAATCTGCCCAAATCTGCCTGTTACACTCTGTGTTGATTGTGTATCAGTTGCTCTTGCTGTTGTGCCACTGTGCTGTCAGTCATTTCTGTTGCCCCACCTCAGAAACAGCCGTCTGCTTTTCTACAAGTCCTCTGAAGAGATTGGAAAATGCAATGTGCAGTAACACTGGCCCGTGAAATCTACTCGGAGCAAACCACTTTGAACAAAGACCACTTCAGACTTCAAATGTATTTTGATCAAAAAAAGCCCTCATAATTATTTAATGGTTTATTTCACACACTTACTTAGTCAGGCATTATGATGATGCTTTCAGCAGTAAACAGAGCCTCATACTATTTACGATCCCTCTGTGCTGCGGAAATAGCACAACCAAAATATTTTTGAAGTTGTTCTTTGTCTCTCTGACACAGAAGACATGAAATCTGAGGATAACGGCAGTGTTTTTGCATTGGCTTTGATAAATAACCTTTTTAAGAACATGCAATCAATCAGTCTTGGACTGTAAAAATTCCTCTGAAAAAAGGAATATGTCTTTCACAAGTGATTAGTTTATATATTAGTATTGTATATATCATATTTCCTGGAACATTGTCCTCATGAAAAAGCCCATTCTCACTGTCTTCTTTTTTGTTGTTGTTGTCATCGTCTCCTAAACAGAATATAATCAAATGACACTCATTAGAACCTTGGAGTTGTAGTGCTAATTAAGGACTTAGCCATATGCACTGTAATTACCAGCTGCTTGCAAGCAGCCCCTCGGGTAACTTTGAGGAAGAAATGGGCCATTGGTATACCTCCAGAGAACGTCCTTGCAATTTTAAACAGTGCATGTGCTCTTGGGTAGCTTCCAATACACACCCAGTCATGCAATATGGAGAACAGCAAGCAGGTAGTTTAGAGATTTAGCCTTTTGATGTTATTTCCCAGTGAAGACATACATAATGGCTGGTTTGATCCTCCCACCTCCTCCCTTCAGAGGCCATAATTCTTGTGTGGCCATTTGAATATCCTGTGGAAAATTGACAGTGTGGTGCTTGACTGTGCGGTGTTAGTTTAATCTTTGAATCAGTTTTTTAACATTAGTCACTATTTTAGATACAGAATTAAACTCTTTTTACATTGAAATAATTGTAGGCTATAGGCAAAATCACAACCCGATTCCTATTATGCGCTTGACCAAGATGCACTCAATGTTAACTAGGGCCTCTTGGGATTGCATCTTTCATTCAGCATCATCCCATAGATGATGTCAGAGAGACTTAGAGAGCAGCATGTGCAGTAAGGACATAAGATCCTCTACCCCTCCCCGCCCCACCTCACGTTTAAGGGCCAGACTTGACAGAGGCAAACAATGAAATATTGATCGGGGTGTTTGCCCAGGCATAAAATGAACCCACAAGGTAAATACTGGTTGTATGAATGGCTTTGTGAATTTACAGGCTCTCTGCATAATGCAAAATTGATATCTGTGTGCGGTGCCTTTTACTGTGGTTCTGTCATCTCAGTCAAGGGAGAGAGTACTTGGAAAGTTGTAAACTCTCCAAGTGCATCCATGAGACGACAAACTATTTTTCAATAGCGAAAGAAATCATCATGTATGTTTTACCATGTGGACAGTTTTCATTTCATACTCTTTCATCGGTGGGTTTTTCCATATCCCCATCTATTGTTTGTGTAGGAATAACTGTGGAATAAAATGTCTTTAATATTCTCATAGCTTCAATATTGCTGGAAAAATACATACCAGTGCTAGATCAGTAAGGCTAAAATGATCCAGTGTGACCAGAAATTATAGCTAATGTCACCCAGTGATAGCAAATCCACTGTGATGTTCAAAACTGGCATTGTAATTCAGACAAGTCATTGCCTTCTCCGGCATTGCCACAGAGAAATGATGAATGGCTCTGTGGGATGATGGCAGTAATTATTTAGTTTAATAAATAGCTTCCCTCTGAACATTTCAGAGGAGTACAGTAAGGAATACAAGGAGGCAGCCCACACAGAGGAAAGGTCATCCTCAGAGGAGAACCTTGGGGCTTTAATATTTCCCTCATCGTCTCCCCTTCAAAAGTTGAACTGTAAATGATTGAAACTTTTTTAATTAGCACATTTTTATGCCTTACTCATAGATTTATCTTGTGAACTTTCTCAGGATGCCATTTTTCTCTAGAGGTATAATACATATGAAGACAAATAGCATGTCAACATTTCTTATTGCCTTTTTCCAGTGCTGGAAAAAAAAAATATTGAATGTGTTAGTAGTCTGACTAATGAATAAGCAGATACCGTGATGCAATGCTCCATTTACCTATTAAACAAACTGTCTAGTTATCATCACAGATCAGTGGAGATTTAGAAAGCTTTTGTTTCTTTCATTAATCATGCCTTTATACATTCTAATACTTTTGGGATTGTTTTTTTTTTTCTTCTTCTTCTTTTCCTCTTGGCCAAAGGCACAACAGCCACAGACTGCAATTCAATATGTCCCATGCTGTGCTGTTTCATGACCAAAGAAAACAAGAGGGGTTGAAATTAAAACACAACATGCCAGGCGTGCCCAGATAATCCAGATTAGCATCTGCATCTCATACAGTCGGGTGCCCTGTCGTCTATAGACTGTGACAGGACAGGATCAGCAGGATGCACGTCAGAGCCAGTGCATATCCCGCTGATAGATCCACTTATCTACCCCTCAATATAAAACAGAATAATAGTCTCTGCAGATGATGAGAATCTGATTTCGCCCTCCCCCCTCCTGCTTTAAACACGGCCATTAATTATACAGCAACAACCCGTCACATTATTTTTAAATCAGTGAGTGCCATTTTTTGTGGGTACTTCTTCCTAGCTGTGGCTGTTGATGTTTCAAAGTAGCTTGAGCTTGTAATGAATAAAGCCAAAAGATTTCCAGTTGAAAGTGGAAAGATTTCAGTTTCAAGGCCTGGATTTCAGCATTCTAATGAACCACTTTGCCACATCACTATTTATTTTTCATAAAAAAGTGAGACTGTTTCTGTTATGGTTTTATTAAACTTATGTCATTGTCCAGAAGGTCGGGGTTTTCAATTCACAAAAGGTACACATTCAGGAGCTGGTCTTTGTATCCTCAAAGATGAAAGGCTGTTCAGGACAAGATAGATTAATCTTATCTTAAGGTTTTACTACAGTACGTTCTCTGTGGAGAGCTTCTGTGCTAAAAGATCTCACCTGCTGTACCATGTTAGGCTAATGCTGTGCTTTTAGTAGTGTTTGGTAGACTGATCACCTAAAGGCCATTATTGGCTCCAATCATGCTAATAACAATTCTCCAATTCTTGAACTTAGGAAGAACATGATTTTGGTTGGTATTTTCAGTTTGATGTAGTACTGTTTGTAGTAACACATGTTATGACGTAGTATGAACAGATTTTTTTAATGGCATAAAGAAGATGTAAAGTGCTAAATTCATTCTGACAGTATACATAAATAATTTAAAAATGCTCAATAATGCTTTGGTCTTTAATGCGTTTAGCAAAGATGTTTGTGCCTTTTACTGGTAAAAAGGAGTTTTAAAAATGAGATGGCAATACCTCAGAGATTTATAACATTTCTGTGAAAGGACAGTGTGTAAGACACCGAAGTAAATAAGATGCTCAGTGTTTTTTCCCAGCCGGTAGCACCAAATTGATTCATCCATGTTTTATTCAGGTTTATTTTGGAATCTCACTTTCGATTACTGACGGGCGTGTAGTAAAAGGACTCTGGAGGCCAAGGGGAGGACCAGAGTACCTCAGCACTTAGCTGCTGTCTGAACAGAATTCATGGAACTCTGATTATCATTATTGTTATTTTTTTGTCATCTCTAAATATTTTTAAAATTATTTTGATATTGATCATCAATCCAGTTAGTAAGCTCTTAATAGTATTATCTTAATACATGGGAGTGCTTTCTTTTTAATGGATGAAGGAAGCGGACATTTTTTTTATAGCACAGCTCTTAGCCACGCTTTCCACAGCAAATAGTGTTTGACTTAAGGGACAAACACACTGATACTATTAGGGCCCAGCATCAGTCATTGACAATGAAATAACCCAGGAGAGGTCAGAAATCCTGCCAGCTGTTCCTACTGTTGTATCTGAGATGGACACGGGATGAGAGCGAGGGGTAGAAAGAGCCACAAAATGAAATTGAATTACAGAAACAAATTAAATTCCTCATTGCCAGTCTGTTTGCTGTCACTGGGGTGGGAGTGGGGGATATTGCGTCGTATATCATGACTCCAAGGGTTGGCAACCTGAGCAGTTTCCGTCATAAAGGGGAAAAAAATCAAAAGCTCCCCTTTGCCCATGGAGAATTCTCTCTTCCATTTACATAGTGTTGTGTTCGGAGGCCTCGATTTCATCATGAGTGTCACATGGCTCGGTGTGATTACTTAATATGATCTGGCTTGATTCCATTGTCAAAGAAAGGGGGGAATGTAGCTTGCATAATGAGTAGCTCTTCTTTAGTCTCAGAAGAATGCATCTCCCTGTGTAGGGTCCTTGTGTGACCCTGTGGATGCCAGCTTTTTTTTGTTCCTGTTGCTTAGATAGTCTTGAAGGGGTTAGAGGCAGTTCTTTGTGAAAAGGAATGCTGTATTGTGTGGTTTCAGCACAAACATCCATATTTGTTTTATAGCTACACGTTGATGAGTAATATGATCTGGTAGATATTGGTCACAAGTGAATGTGATGCTCACCATTGCCTTTGTCATTTTGCATTTGTTGTTGGATGATAAATTATTTAACTAAACTAACTAACTGACTAACTAACGATGAATTGATAAAAAAATGAACTTAATTGAACTTAATTGGAATCTCAGTAAAACCTTAACTGGGCTAAACGCAGCTAAAGGCACAAGAGAAAAATGTTTTTGACGTAAATTAGGCAATATACCTAAAGTTCTAAGCTCAGTGCAGTTCTACTGCATGGATTTACCGATTACTGGGCTTTTTTCCTGAGGGGGGGTAGTATACAATCAGAACCTTGACCCTTTTAAAACATGATTGGTTCTTGAGAGTAGAAGTGATGTCATGCGAAATAAGAGCCAAAGCGAAGAAGAGCCAGCATGTAAGTCACTTTAGGTTCATATAAACAACATTTGTTCTGTTTACTTATTTATTTCCATTTTCCGTAAAAGCATGTGGTGTTGGAAGGCCTGCTATCCCATAACTTCAGCTTGGACCAAATCTGCAGTGCCCCTGTGTTCATGGCGCCTCATTTATTCTTGTCTGAATAGAATAACATTTTCAGCATTCTTTAAGATTTTATAGACTTACGATTGTTTCACAAATACAGATTTGCACATTTAGTGCAAGATCTTTAATGATCTAACCATGCTTTCTGATAACTAACATCTACATAATGTCTTTTTCATTTTAAAACTGTCTTTGTTGGGTTAATGAAACCTTCATTTGCACATCCTTTCACTTTTGAACAGAATTTTAAGAGCCTTTCTCCAACACGTGATTATCAGTGGGTGCAAGTGATCCAAGTTGTTAAACTGGATCACCCAGATAAATCCTTTTTCAGTAGTGCCTTTGAGTCTATTTAGACCTAAAGCAGCAACTGTTTTCACTCAGTGCCTGGAATCACAGGTTACTGGCGCTAGACTGATTGGTAGAATCAGCCTTAATGGACTCTATTGACTGGCTTTTGTGAATGGTGTCTGTGCGGCTGGCCCTAATAGCATGTCAGTGACTTTGACGTGCTGCACAGCTTAGGCCACACAATCATGTAAGGCAAGACTCACTCTTGGCAGTCTTTTATCATGGGGACAAATCAAAATGCCTTTAGGAGTTTTATGACATCTCTGTGATTTGGCGAACATGGGTTGCACAACACACATGGGATCTGTATACTTGTTAGAGAGTGGGCAGGCTGTTTGTACTTGCATCACACTTACAGTTTTCCATTCTGATAAAAACCACAAATTCAAAAGCAGCTGCCTGCACATGATTAGTAAGGCAAACAAACAAAAAATATCCCCAGTAACTAGCCACCACTTATTTGGTAAATGCCTTGAAGTGAAGTAAATCTACTAGGTTGTATTTTTAAATATAGGCTAGATATAATCTATTGCTATATTTAATATGTAATACATTTACATTTACATTTATGCATTTAGCAGACGCTTTTATGCAAAGCGACTTACAAAACGAGGATAACAATCAAGCTACATAGCAGAAACCTTAAGGAGCATAGTGCTAGGGGATAGTGCTTCAGTTCATTTTAGTGCTAGGATAGAAGATGTTCTCTGAATAGCTGGGTCTTTAAGAGCTTTTTGAAGGCCTCCAGAGATGGAGGTCGAGTAGATTCTGTTGGCTCAAGAATTCAGTAACCTGTTTCAATACCGCCCTTTCAATAGTTTTAGCAAGGAACGGAAGGAGAGAGACCGGCCTGTAGTTTCCCACTTGGTCGGGAGCAAGAAAGGGTTTTTTGAGTAGAGGTGTTACCTGAGCATGCTTGAATGCAGAAGGGAAGATTCCGGTTGATAGTGAAGCGTTGATCACATGTGTGATAGCTGGTGTGATAGTTGGAGCAATGGATTGCAAGAGGTTGGTTGGAATCGGGTCCAGAGGGCACGTTGTAGGACGGCTGCAAGTGAGAAGTTTGGACACATCCATTTCGGTGAGGGGTTTGAATGAAGGAAATGTCGCGGCAGGACTATTGCAATCGGAGGTGCTTCCGCTAGTATATGGTCCAGTTGTAGCCTTTGCAGTTGGTTCAGAGAACTGCCTACTGATGGCAGCTACTTTGTCGTTGAAGAAAGAAGCAAAAGAATCAGCTGTCAGATTGGTAGCAGGAGGTGGTGGTGGGGGGTTGAGTAAAGTTTTGAAGGTTGAGAATAGTCTCCTGGTTTCCGTGGCGTTTTGAATTTTGTCATTATAGAAAGCCTTCTTTGCAGCAGTGATATCAGATGAGAAGGAAGAGAGCAGTGCAGAGCAATACATAACAAAGCTCATGTGTACAAGTAAACTGTGTTTGCTTATTATTTGTCAATTGAATGTTATTTATGTCATCATGCATTTTGTTCATTCACCACTTTTGTTCACTGACATTTTTTAGTTTTACTATTTTGCTAAAAAAATATTTTATAATACTTATATTTTGCAAGACACACATTATCTTCGGAGAACCAAAGACCAATATTTGAAATCTCAAGTCAGACGTTTTTTAAACTGTCAATATGTATGTGCAATATGGAAGTGTAGTCAAACAATTAAGTAAAATAAGAAGTCCACCATTTCACCTCTAATATCCTCTAGAGACTGTCAGTCTTCCTTTTGAAGTACTGTCATTGATGATAAGTATATTGTTACGGGAGTTCTCGCTCAGTGATAAAATATTTCTGATCCTTTGTAGTTTTTGCACTTCACTTCAAAGTCCCCACCAAAAAAAGATTTCTGTATGAAAAGATTTTTCAAGAGCCTGCTTTGACAAGTAGCACCCTTACAGTCATACTTTTTCGATATCTCCCAAGTAACATGTTGATTTCTTTTACTTTTCCCCCTTTGTAGGTGAAGTGTGTGTGTGTGTGTGTGTGTGTGTGTGTGTGCATTTGATTGTTTGAATAAGTTTCTGAGTGTATATAAGTGTTGTGCATGTCATGTTTGCTTGAGGTTTGGGAATAGAGATCTGTGTGTGTGTCTGCGTGCGTGTGTGTGTTCATGTGCTTATGACCGAGAGAGAGAGATTTGGTCATGGTGGGATGGAGCAGTTGAGAGGGGGGGTAGAAAGATTCCCCTTGCCATGTGACTGGAGATTGTGAGGAACTCCATTAAGGCAGGCTGAGCCTTCGGAGGCCCAATTTTCCATTGATTTCCATGGCAGAATTGATAGCCACTGCTGCCTTACTCTGAAACCCAATCCACTGGCTGGTGCAATTAGGCCTTGCTCATCTCTCTCTGTCTGCAGCCTCTCCCTCTGCATACATGCTTGCCCTGCATAATTTAGCAGGCGGTACAATGGTTTTACCTCATTTCATTTGATTTCTTTTTACTGTCATGTTTTTTATGCACATGGGAGTTTATGCCCCAGTAGCACACCCTGTTGCTGAATCATTGCACTTTAATAGGCCAGATGGATAGTAGCTTGAAACTGTGCATTTCTGAGCATGTGCAACAACTGTTGTTTAGCCCAGGATTCACAGTTTCAGAGGAGATTATTTGCTCACCAAGCACATGCCATTTGATCCTGTTCACTAATATGGGGATGTGAGGGTACCTAGTCGGAATGGATCAGCAGATGGACACTGATTATGCATATGTTCAGGAAAGGCAGGAGTGAAAGAAGAAGGAAAAAATCTCCCTTATTCTCTCTCTTTTCAGTCCCAGCAAAAAGGAGAAGGATAGTGCATGAGAGTTTCCTCCTGTCAAAATCAAGACACTCAGGGTATTGACCTCCTCCTAAGAAGTCAGAAACACCTGAGATGGCAGTAGGTGCTCATGATGCAAGTCTCTGGAGATGCCGTTTGTAAGGGAAACTTAAGAGAGCGAAGCAGCTGACAAATTTGAATTTTCCAGTAAAGTTGTGTTCTTAGTCAAAGAGGCAGATGACACCAATATTGCACTTCTCCCTGTCAAAACCTCAGCAATTGTCATAGTGTGATTGTCCCCCCCACAACAAGTAATGTCTTATCCTGGTTTCAACATCTGCAGAACAAGGTGTCTCATAATCACAAGGGAGATATTTAGAGGACAAAGCATGAGTGAATTATCACAATCTCTCTGTGACATGTACTAATTAAATAGCAATTTTCTTGCAAGAGATGTGGCATAGCAATGATTGTTTTCAGGGTTTAATTTAATTAAGCCTCTATCTCGACAGTTCAATTATCCATTCACAAGAGCAGAGAGATCTCACACACACACACACACACACACACACACACTGTAAGACAAAGCCTAACTTGATCACTTCTATTCTTATTGTGTCACAGACAAAGATATACATCTTCAACTGAGGAGTTTTGCATTGATAGGTCTAAGTCTTTGATTGTCTTGGATTTGCTCCTTTCTCTACTTATAGCCTATTTGGGAATCATGGACAGGAGTGGGCTATGTTATATTCAGAAAAGATCACCCTGGCATCTAATTGCATTGGACCCGCACATTATCAGATGTCGTAACTTGATTAGACAGCTTTACAGGATGCTAGGCTTCGTGTCACCTTAATGTCACCCAATTAATTTATGAGCCTCAATTAAAAAACAAATTGTGTGCTAAGTCACTATTAGGGAAGTTCTGTGCTTTTGGTTCCTCCCCAGAGGACCTAGAGAGAAGCCTGGTGCAAAGCCTGCAGGGTAATTTCATATCTTTGAAACAGTGATGGTCATTAATACTGTGGATTGCAGCAGCTGTCTGCACACATCCTCTGGCTTCTACAATTTGGTTCAGATATGTTATTGTGAGTTTTGTTTGCGGACTTTGCATCTACGGTATCTTCACTGTGTTGATTGCTGGTGATTATTCAGATACTGAGTTCTCACACAATAGCCTCCAAAGCTTTCAAATGCACATGTGCTTATGGAGGGGGCTCATGAATTATGCACAGATTCACACCGGCTTTATCTGTCTCGCTGAGTGGAACATTTGGCAGGGCGTTGTCACCGGTCCCTCTTAAACAGATGTGACGGCTGCTTCAGCTGAAGAGTGGGGTCTGCTTGACGGAATGGACAAACCCGAGTCAAGGTCACAGTAATCACGCCAATTATGATTGCAGCTATCCTCTCCTGTAACCTCCCCCACACCCCCTCCACCCACCCGCATAATAAATTCACTACGATTTGATTTCCTTACCCCTGAGATTACCAGGTTTCCAAAAGCTCTGGGCAGAAAAACATCCTTCCTGGACCCCAAGTGCACTAGTCAGCTCGTCTGAAATTGGACGCGCATGAGAGACCAGCGAATGAAAACCTTCCAAGGATTTAGCTGAGGCTGCTGAATAAAACATGAAGGTAGATACTTACCACAAACTTTTTAAGTTGCACAAATATCTAGAAATGGGACATTGTAGGGCCTGTGATTTGCCTACTGTGTTTTTTTATTATTATTATTTGTTTTATTATATTAATTTGTCCTGTAACAAGCCCCACATCTTGGATGAAACATGCATTTGGCATTTGGTGAAAAAAAGCAATATAATACATAAACCTTAATGTACGAAACATTGAAAACAAGGCATACTGTCAACCATATTTTGACACCCTTCATTTGGAGGTGTCACTTATTTTGTTGGTTGATGATGGTGACCATCTGTTCACTCCCTAAGGGATTTCATGACAGAAGCCTCTTATCTGACAGTTGCAAAAGTGTCTTCAAACACATCACTATTGATAAGCCCCCTAGTCAAGATGAGATGGGTTGTCAGTCAACAGGATTAACTGTGCCACTAATATCTATTTGATAAAGTACAGTCACATGGAAGTTCATAATGATAAGGCTGAAAACTCTCATTTAGGAACACGCTATGACACAGCAAAATCCAAACACTACAATATGCCCCATAGATAATCTTGTCACAACTCTCAATCCGTGAAGCTGCTTAGTCACCAGTTCGAACCTCAGTGGGTGTCATCCTGAACCCGCAACCTCACAGCACAGCTGCCTCAGATCAGGAAACCCAGGATCTCAGTCAACTGACTAGCAGGCTATTGGGAAGGGAGATGTGCACTAGGGGTGTAAGAAAATATCTTAAATATTGTATTATTGTATTATCTGTCACAATACAGTATTGATATTCAACAGTACTGTATCGATTTTTTTATTAACAATTAACATGCAATATTCATTAATCAGCGTTTGTTCATTTTTGTGTTGCAATTTAACCTCCGGACGCTAGGTGGGCAGCATGGGCAGCAGCCATTATGTCCTCCACTCTTAAGCATGTAACAGCATTGTGTGTTTACTATGCTATGACAGTTTTCCCACAATTAAATCTTTAAAAGAAACTCAATATATTGTTGTTCATACAGTATCGCAATATATTGCAATATCGTTGCCCCTATATCATGATATGTATCGTATCGCCAGATTCTTGCCAATACACACCCCTAATATGCACCAGAGGCCGCTATTAGAAGTGCACAACAGAAGCTCTGCCTCCCCTCAAATGTCACCAATAAAATGTTTCACTGTGTAATATATTTATATTTAATTAAAGCTGTGTAAGAGTTTATGCTAAAGTTACACCAAGTTAACCTTGGGAGCGTTGTGTTCCATTCCTCTAGCAGTCATCAGTACAGCTTGATGCGCCCAGACAAATTTATAAACAAATTCATAAAAGTTTGATCTTTTAGCTATAGTTGTCAAGTTACACAGTTTTAACGGTTTTATCAGTTGTACCGTCAAGCACTATTCCAAATCATCCAGATGGGGCTTTATCCCTACCAACTTACATGTTTTCAGTCTAGGGAATCCCTGGGGAAAATCAACAATATGCTAGCTCAGTGGTCTCCAAACTTTTTTGCCCAAAGATCACCTCTTTATTTTAGTGTGTCAAATCAAACATTCAGTGCTCTGATGACAACTCATGTAATTAACTGCTCAACAAGCAATTTAACAAGCATATAGACTTCAAGATCTAACTGTCGATTGCAATCGATGGGTTGGCGACCACTGCGCTAGCTGCTGTCATAGTTATGGGTAAAGTGCCTCCTAACAAAGATTTCATGTTGATCTGGAAAATTACAACAAAAACAGAGAATACCTCTATATTTTTATTTTGTTCTTGTGGAGAAGAATAATATGGATTCTTCTCAGGTTATAGCCATGGTGACAGCCTGTGTTTTCTGTTTTGTGTGTTGGTTTTTATTCAGGCATTGGCTAATAGAGAACACTGAGCAGGTGATGTTGCCTGACAGTACGTCTGCGATTGTCCTCCCCTGTTAATCCGCCTTTTGTGAGCGATTAGCAATATCCTAGTAACTCTGTTCTTGGGACCAATGGCCTATCACAAGACTATGGTTGTAAGGTAATGCTACACATGTGTGTGTATTGCCCATATAAATATACTTTATATATATATATATATATATACTCTTATACTTTATTAGATATTATACAGCAAAAATCTGAAAGTAAGACCAGGCTTTTAATTGAGGTCGGCCTGTCATTAGTGCAGGTCTTGACTATAATCTTAATTTTTACGCTATGTGTGAGGTTAGGGGAGGGCAAGCAGCCTTGAGTTTTACTGTGCTCTTTAAGTTTGCAGTGAACTATACTTACTGTTGGGTTCATTAGCGTGTGTGTTTGTGTGTGTGTTTGTATCATAGACATTGGTAATACCCCTCGATGCCATTTTGTACACTTTTGTGCAACTTGCTTTTCTTCAGGTAGAGTGGCTGGGTGACTTTTTTGTCCGTCATTGTAGTTGTGTTATTGTTTTTGTGAGTGAGTTTTCTGGGCCAGGTTTTTTTTTTCTCTTCTTCTTTTGTTTGTCGCTGCAGGGCTAATAGCTGAAAGCTTCCGGGAGCTTTTACTTGTGTACTTTGACTTGATGTGTTTTGTCCAGCGAGGACATCACTGAATATGTAACAGCCGGTAATGTTTCACACACACCCTCCTCCCCCCTGTCAGCTTCGGATTTACATCTTGACAGTAAATAACGTTCGTAGGCGCGCCAAGTCCATGAATTATTCATTCAAGCCACATATAAATCATCCTTTTATATGCATCTCCTCCACCCTTATAATGAAATATTAATTGTTGATTTTTCTTTGCTTTTGGGGTGGCGGGATGTTTATCTCTAGCTTTTTCTTCACCTGGCAAAGGTGGGAGGAATCCCTACACTCTGCTTTGACTTTTGTTTTGTACTTAGGTTCATCAGAGCATGAATGTGCTTTCAAAGTTTTACTTTCTGTTTTTGGTTTTGTGTACTTCACACAGTCACTAGTTTGTTTTCAGAAATTTATTCAAGACAAAATACTGGTATTAGTATTAAAACGATTATAGCTCATACTACTACGTTTTTGTTTGAGATGGCAGGTGTGTGTGTGTTTGTCTACCTGTATGTGTATGTTAGTTGATGGCTGCAAGTGCGCAGTCCTTGTGCATTTTTCTGGCAGCGTGTGTGTGTAGCCCTCAGCATGATTAGTTTGATCAGAAGGCCCCAGGCAGAGAGTAATAAGATTATGGAGGTCTGATTGATTTGCTTTAGGTTAAGGCAGGTGTCAGACAGAGGTTGATTGAGCCATGAATGATTACTTGACTGATCGCATTTATGACTCACACGGCTGCTCCCCACGATGTAATTAGCACATCTAATGGCACCCCAATTAATGGCATCATCAAAATATGTATGGCCTGCCTGCACTGGCCAATTCAATGTTACTTTTTACAATCTTCTACAGAGTTTAAGACCTTTGGCCATATCTATGTACATATGCTGGGTGGGTATACACTGCTGAATCAGGCTTGTCATCAGGGTCCTATTGAAGCTATGCATGACTAAACAGAAAGTAGACAACCCCGACAACCATTCTGATGAATTGTTGTCTCTTTTAAAGAAGTGTTTTTTTTTATTATTATTAAATAATATGACTGTTTGCTAACAGTGACCATCTGTCGGCTTGGTAGGAGAGAGTGGCCCTCTTTAGCAGGTGTTGTGTGCCAGACAGGGCCTTATCTCCCCCGTGCTTATGCACGATCAGTCACAGCAGCATGTCATTGTGGGCTGTCGCCACATGACTCGGACCACTACATGTCCTTCATGTCCAGGTGTCAGTGAGGAGAATGTGAATGTGAGCACATCCGTGCCACATGAGAGATCAGTGTAGAGTGCCCTCATCTCCCACGATCAAGCACACATACTCGCGCACGCGCACACACACACACACACACACACACACACACACATTTCCAATGCTAAGCCCCCTGGCTCAATAGGGGTCCAGAACTCGGGCTTAGTGTGTGACTCCTCTTGGTGTTTGTGTCTGTAAAAGAGTGCATGCATGTTTGCGTGCGTGTGTGTCAGTGATTTTTTTCTGTGCTCGTGAATCTGCCATTACCAAATAAGAGAGGGTTGGTAATGTGTGGCCTCCCCAACCCGAGGAGATTAAATCTCCCCAGGGGCACTGTGCTATGTTTATGGACCATTTCCCGCTGAGGGGCCAAGGCCAGGGCTCAGAACGCCCTGGCGTCCCGCTGCACGATTCTGCCTTTTTGTGCCAGATGGGTCCGACTTGCCTGACGCCAGAGACAGGAACTTACTGCGGCTTGAGGCACCCTTTAGATTTACACTCTGTCCAGTTGTTCACAAAGGAAATATATAGGCAACCCACCATGTCATCAGAATTTTTAGTAAATGTATGGAACAGCAGCTGAGTAATCTCTCTGAAACAAAGTGGACTGTGGAGAAAAAAAATTTGATTGCTGAAACGAATGTTGGACCAATCGCATGCTATGGAAAGGCTTACTTACTTCTTTGTTTTAAAATTTTTTTTCACTCTGGTACTTTATTACATGAGAAATCAATAAAAATGCAAATGTCTTCGAATGGAAAATGTGCATAATACCTTGGCCAAGTAGACTCCACAGATAGATAAGACGCACCGTGTTCCTGTTTCGCCGCAAATTATATGAGCATAATATTCCTCATGACTCCCTGGGACGTGGATATATTCGGACAGTGTTCCATCTCGGCCAGATCTCCTGTCAGATATATCACTGGGACTTCATTACAGGCCTGCCACTCTGGGTGTGATGGCATCAGCAGTCTGTCAACCCCCCACTCCATCCTCCCATCCCCCAACCCCCTGTTGAGATGGCTCTGCTCTGTGGCCATTAACATGACATCCTTGGCTTTTTGGGAATATTTGCCATGTATCAGTCCGTGCGCTCGGCCACCATTACTGCCCTGACAGTGAGGACCGCAGCAAGGGAGCCACAGACATGTTCTGCACTCCAATCAGACACCAGTGTCCTTGGCGCCTCTCAAGTCTCCCGTCAGGCAGGCCATGTGGAGGAGGAAGAGGAGGGGCAAGGAGGTTACTGTGTGTGCCACTGTGTGTGTCTGAAAGTGACTTTCAAGTCGAGCAGAATTCAACTGTAGTATGTAACTGTAGTGGGTATTTTGGTAGCAACTGACAATGATACAAACGGAGCATAAACTGTGAGACCATTCAAAAAACCAAGATGTTTGCTAAGGAAGGACCCAAGTAGCACTTCACAGATATCAATGGTGTTGGTCCCTCTCACACCAGTATTAGACATAAATGATGCTGCAATTCTTAAACCCATGTCTGTATTTGGGTAGCATGCCTGTAAGCTCAGCAGTCTTTTATTTATTGATAAATCACTGCCTGCACAGTGACTACTGTATTACAGATTTTTTCACCGCCTGTTATTTCTTAAGTGGTTTATCAATTTTTCATAATCTGTTAGGGTAAGATTTAGGAAGTCATGAGGGTAAACAGATACAGAAGCAAAACTAATATTACAATGCATAACGTAATTGAACAGTACAATTAAAAGGTCAAGTTCTTGCTCCTGTTGAAGGATTCTTGATATTTGATCTCAACTGCCAATCAAATACACATAAATGATGTATCAGTCAATCTGACTTGCTTTGTTTACAGTTCTCACGAAGTCGAAAGTCACTCCAGACTCTAAATGTAAATTTCTTGGATGAGACCAAGGACTCCAGGCAACACTCTGGATAACCAGGAACAGTTCAAAAACAAAAATGTCTGTTGTTGCATCCACAGCCACACTTTATTCAATATGTCATTGGTAAAAATGTCATGGGATACCATCCTGACCTTGTATTCAACAAACACTGCATGGGTCTTATGATTCCAAAGATCTAGACAAAGCCCTGGTCTCCTGCATGCCATTGTGTAGCTATGTAGGATTAATTCATTACTATTGAGTGCCATTGTGACCAAAGTCACTGGCCACTCAGCTGAGTAGTAGCTAGCACTTAACTGAGACAGCAAACCAGTATGCAGGTTTGGTGAATACCATCTGTAATGCCCTTTTTGAGCTTTTCTTTGTCCTTTGCTCTTTTGTGCAATTAGGCCACACCAATAAAATTAGTTGGTTCTCGGATTTTTTCAGAAAAAATATGGAGCGAGCGAGCGAAATAAAAATAAAAATAAAAAAATGTTCTGAAGGTAAATTAGCACATTCACAGTTAATGTTCATTAAAGACATTTACTCATGTGATTAGGAAAAACTAAATGTGGCCTAATTTATAAACTTAAATTTCACACCTCACAGCACACTTTTTGTCATGCAGGTTTTAGGCAATGTACAAAAATTCATAATTCTGTCATTCTGTGTAATGTAAAGGTTTGACGGTTTGTCATTTATTTAAGAGTTTGTGAATCTAAGCACCAAGCAGGCTGGCTGTGGAATTGAGGTATGACATATAATGTAGACTACTGTAGCCTACGTTCAAACTCATTTTGTGACAGTTCATCACAGGGCATTAGAACGTCAAATTGATTCACCAGATAGCAATTAGGTAGTGACTAAAACTCTGTGATCAGCGCAACGGAGATGAATATGCAGTCACGTGAATCTAGAAGAGATGTTTTTTTTGCATGAGAAACAGAAGCGTGTGTGTGCGCGCGCGAGGATGTGAGTGTGTAGGCACATGCTATCCATTTATTTATTGATTGATTTTGATGGCGAAACACTTTGAATGGGGTTTTTTTCGCCTCTCAATCAATGAAATATCAAACTCACCTCCAGAGTTGAACAAGCATACTGCTCTCGGGACCGTGAGTAGGCTACAACTGCGCAAAGTTCTCATCCTCTTTAATTTCAATGCACCTGTCAAATGTTTTTCTCTTCTGATCAAATATTCTAAAAATTGCTAACAGTGGCCTAGCAGAATCCCGTTCCACCGGCATCTTTCCTCATATCACGTCTCTTGCGCTCTGAAGTGAAAGGCGCGATTTGGTTTTCGACGTCACGTGAACGCAGCATGCTGTTTTCTTTTTTTCAGTATTATGCCACGGTGTTTTTTATGTTGGTGTGAGTTCGAATTCAATTTTATTTTTATTTCATTTTGCATTTTTTTCAAGCGGCGAATCCGAGAACCAACTAATTTTATTGGTGTGGCCTTATTTATATTTGGAAGCTCAGCAATTACATTCATGTCCTAAAACAGGCAGTCTGCAGCTGAGAGTACACCTGTAGTGAGAACTCAGCAAGGTGCATTTTTTTTGCTTTGCTTTGCTTTATTGTTTGTTTGTGTAGTTTTTGTTGTTTTTATGTTTAGTTTTTTGTTTTGAACAAGTGCCTATCACTTGGGTTTAAAGTAGAAAAACTGGAGGCTTGGAGTGCTGCATCGCCTGGGCACCTCCTGACAGGCACACAGATTATGTCAGTTCTGATGGCTTTGCAACCCACAAGGCTTTACTAGAGAGAGCCAAAAAATAGAGGTCTGGAGGTGTCATGCATTCCCAGTCCAGCAACCATGAGCAGCCTTGGATTTGATCAGATCTACATCCGAGGTCAGCAGGTTTTGGTTCACTCATAATCTCCACTATTTAGATTAAATCATGAAATAATGTAGTCCAGGATGCCAAGGATAGGAGACGGTTGGTCCCATAAGTCTAGAAAAGGCTATGATTTTGCAACCAAGGTTGTCTTAGACACATAAATAGCTCTGACACATGTCAAGTTGCATTTGGTGTAAACAAGCAGAGAGCTGCTTCAATGTTTTTCCCTTTTGCATCTGTGCAGCGACATGCATTTGTGCTGTGTTCGAAGCATGAACATCTTACACCTGGTCAGTCCAATTCCTTTGCCGGTGTGTGTGTGTGTGTGCGTGTGTGTGAGCCGTCCCATCCTATCCCTGTGGCTGTGGGCTCCATGTCTGTCCGAGTGACCTGACAGACAGCAGCTGTGACATGCCAGCACAGGGACTGTCATAGCTGCTGACTGATGGCAGGAGAGGCGGGGGAAAGAAAAGGAGAGGAAGGCATAGGGTGGAGGAGAGGGCAGGAGTGGAGGAGGAGGAGCAGAGAAGGAGAGGAGAAGTGTTGTCACCAACAGCTAGTCAGACGGCACTGAAGACGGCATCTCTGACTCCAGCTCAGGCACCAGACGCATCCTGTTTCGAAAGGCAAACTGTACGCATAATGAGATGATTCTGATCTCACCGAAGCGGTGCCAGTGTCACAGTGTGAAGCAGTGAATCACTCCAGGTCTCCGTCACATGTAGGGGTGGGGGAGTGAGTCGGCAGAGAGTCTGGGTATCTCTGCCCTGCTTTGAACTAAGGAACTGGATCTTCCCACCTTTTTTTCTCCCATAATGGTCCCATGCCAAAACAAATTGAAAACAAGAGCACCAGCCCATGAATGATGACTTTGTATAGCTGAGGTTATTTGATATCCATTTTGTACTTGTTACAAGGGCGTGTGTAACACACCCATACGGTTTATTTTCATTAATGCATTTCTCACTGCTGGTACACACATTCATGGTCATGGGTTTCAAAGATGCAAAAAATCAGTCCCCTTCAGCTTTTACCCCAAAACGGCTCTTTAGGTCTGACAAACACTCACACACACATACACACACACACACACACACACACACACACACACCAGTCAGTCAATGTAATCAAGCAAAAAAACTACAATCCACCGAGCACCATCTCTGAGACAACAGTGTACTTGTAACTCATTAAACTAACAATGTACTCGTATTCTGATCCACGGGTCCATCAATTTTGCATTAAATGCCTAGGAGTTGAAATCACAGATGGCAGTATTTCGTCTTTGCCTTTTTTTTTTCTCATGTTTTTAGTGCTGAAGGGCCCTTCTTCTGAGACTCATATTGCACAGTTGCTTTTATTAGCTCTGGAGTAATCAAAAATGCATCTTTAGCTCCAGCCAGGCTTGAACAACACAACATCCATGAAAGAATATCCTATTTATTTATTTATTTTATGTATGTAAGCATATTCAACCACATGTATAGGCCCCAAGCTATCAAAAGAAAAACAAAGGGAAAAGAAATGCATGAGAACTATTCTTTTTAAAAAATTGGAAACAGATTCCCACCTTTTTCTTTTTATGCACCTCAGACCAGAGATGGGGACTCGGGTCTGAGACTTGGACTCGAGTCGCACTTAAGTCGGACGAACAAAGACTTGTGACTTGACTCGGACTTGGATGGTGTGACTCGAGAGTCATGAACAATGTTCATTTAGTAGCATAATTTAATTTATTTCATAATTTATTTCATATTTCGGTTTCCTGGTGTTCTCCAGCTGCTACATTTTTAGCATGATGGCATTTGTTTTTAAAAACTTGACTCAAACTTTTAAGAAGCGCACAGACACTTGCAAGAACTGTGGTCTAAAGATAATTTATCTTGTTTAGATGAAGGGGGGATTTAGCTTGAAGGTAACGTTACCGCTAGAAAACCAATCCAACTACACCCCCATTAAATGACCCCAACTGTAGGCTATACAGACTGTATGCCGATTTCAGTTTTATCGCTCCTCTTTTGACATTACCTTTTTATTTTATATCGTGCTATGTTTGCGCCTAGGCTACAAGCAAGCAGCAGGTCAATATAAGTGCTGCAACGGTAGAATAGTAGTAGCCCCAGACTTTGGCACCTAACGTGAAATTAGAGCTGCTGTTGTCACTGATGCCATAACAGCAGCCTATCCTTAAACATCAATTAATTATTTGGATTAATCTTAAATCTTTAACTTGAGACTTGACTTGGACTTGGGACGAAAGACTTGAGACTTGACTTGGCATTACCCCTCATAGATTTGAGACTTGACTTGGACTCGTGCTCAAAGACTTGAAACTTGACTTGGACTTGGAAAAAATGACTTGTGAACATCTCTGACTCAGACACACAAGTTATGTAAGTTTTCAGATTGTTTTTATATTTTGTCTTTTATCATTTGTCTTGCCCATTTGAGGCTAAGGTTCAGCAGATATGTGCCTGTTTGAATATGGATTTCTGCCATTTCTTTCATGCTAACCCTGCTGTGCATCAACTAGCCAGAGGTCTAATAACTGATGTGACTCAACCACCAGCATTTGACATTAGATAGCATTTTCCTTTTGCCTAAATTCAGAATTAAAGTAGATTATCAAAAAGGAAATGAAAATAGGTCAAGTACTCCTAAATTACTTGGGAACAGCTGCTGAGGCCCATGTAGTTCAAAAGTTTAATCCATTAGATTTGTAGGTTGTCTGGAAGCTGCCAAATAATGTCAGGGCTACGTACCATACATTATGATTAAGCTAACTCTGAAATCAATTTTACTCTAAACAAAATTACAGACTGGGAGGCTGTGTAATGCAAATAATTACTCAATTAGACCACACATTGCCCCAGGCCATCTTCTGACTTTAACTTTGTAGCACTAATACCATTAACATTGTTACAAACTGACCAGATGTTAGGAATTACTGTCAAATGCAGAAGGTTCTTATTTTTTATCTCTTAAAACATTCAAAAGCATCATCCCTCTATTAGTCCCTGGCAGGCGCTCACATGTAAATGAGAGATGTGTTTATAAAGTTGGTGCTGAAGTGGAGAGAAAAAAAATCCATAACAACTTTTAAAAAAAATCATCAAGTGCTACTCAGCTTTGTATCTGAACAGTACTGGGTCGAAAGGTGACAATTTCAGCTCCTAAAATTAGACTAGAATTAGATTAGTTCTAGATTTCAGGGAGCACTAAGTATAAAATGTTGTGCACAAGATCTTTTCTCTCGCTGTATATATTTGACACAGATGCATGCATCAGCTTTTCTGTCGTGTTCCACCAAGACACAGGTGCAGCGATGACAATGTCAAATACCCTGTATACTGTGTATGCTGAAAGGATTTAGATGCAACAGAGCAGATTAATTAGCCCAGATTGCGGTGGCGTAGAACAGTACTAGACCATTTAGTAGGGTGAGGAACATACAGCTGTTACTAAATCTTAATGAGCAGAGCATCATGCAGACATTCAGTATGGCAAAGTCAAGCCTTCTCCTCAAAAATTCCCAGGTATTGTGTGTGTGTGTGTGTGTGTGTGTGTGTGTGTGTGTGTGTGTGTGTGTGTCCGTGCGTGTAAGATTGTCTTTGTCCACACCTGTTTCATTGTGTGATTTTAATTAGGGCTGTGCAATTTTGCCCAAAATCAAAATTGCGATTTTTTTTCAACTAATATTGCGATTGCGATTTTTCACAATAAAAACCACAAATAAGCTATTGTCATTAATCAGCATGTTTTTTATTCAAGAGAATATCTTGTTGCATTGATCCCCAATCCTTGTTTAACATAGTGCAGAGTGTAGCTAACAAACAAGTCTATGCATTAAAGGTACACTGTGTAGCATTTATAGCTGTTCATAATCTAATCATAATCTTCACAAATATGTGCTTTTTCATGAATATTTACGACCACCATAATTTTCAAGTATTCTAAATGGTCGATTTACATAGGCATGAATGGGTGGCGTTGCTCCATAGTCATTCACCATCTTGAAATACATTAGCCAGTAAGGGACATAATAGGCTACATTAATGCTTCCTATGTAGCATTAATGTAGCCTATTATGTCCCTTACTGGCTAATGTTCATTCATGCCTATGTAAATCGACCATTTAGAATACTTGAAATTTATGGTGGTTGTAAATATTCATGAAAAAGCACATATTTATGAAAGGGTAAGATTTCAAAATTGCGATTTTCAAAATTGCGATTATATTGCAAATGCAATTAATTGTCCAGCCCTAATTTTAATGTGGGTGTGTGTCTCGGTAGGTGCCATATCTCTTCTCTCTAAAAGTTTCTCACTGTTATCTGCACCTGTACCTGATTCCTGTTGAATTTATCAGATTCTCCCATTATGTCTTTGTTTCTCATAATTAGACAAATCTTTCTCCTCAGATGGATTTCTTATCTTCACAATAGTTCCAGCTGTCAGGATAAGTAGCACACATTGAAGCATGTCATGTCATGTCAAAGCAATGTCCGGTCATGACCCAGCCATTATACCATGTCCATTAATTATGTGAAGTTTGACTCATCTGTCTTAACACACTTTGTCAATGTTCACTGAAATTACGGCAGCTCCTAACTATAGTGTGGTTACTTCACATCATTCTTAAGTTTCTTAGTCATTCACTCAATTTCTCATTCTTACACCCATCAGGCTGTTTTGATTGTGAACTTTGCAAGCAAAAATCCACCTCGGTTTAGAAGGACCTTTATTTTAGTTTATACAGTACCAATGCTAGATCAAATGTCCTATTGTGGTTCAGCATTTACAATGTGCATTTTTTTCGGATGCCCACAGACCTTTGTAGTAGTAGTTTCACTTTTCTTGTTGTAATAATCTTACATATCGTGGTGGATTTTAAATCTGTTACACTACATTCAGGAGTGGGGAAAACTGTGATTATATAAAAACCAAGAAGGAATAGAAGCCTTGGGTATGATACTTGACAATGACAGATCAAACTAATAATCGGCATTTAATCATAGCAACTATCCATTTAGAACTTGTAACAGCAATTGTAAATTTTGTTACACACAGTAGTTGTAAATATTGAAGTTATGTGTGGTGAAAAGCAGTTCTGCATATTAGCCAGGCTTGGCTATTTATTAAAATGGCACATGACATAAATGTGGCAATAGTGCTATAGATGGGATTATGGACATGAAGTGGATATATTGAATGAAATAAAATTGTCTGAAAAATTGGCTATATTGAACATTTTTTCACCAGATGCATACCTTACAGAAAACTACGTGGCTGTAATTGTACGGTATTACACACTACTGCTATTCTAAATATGGAGGATAAAGCTAATAATATTGATTTTTAATATATAAAATTACTAGGCCTGAAGCACCCTTACAAACAGCTATGTTATTTTATGGTAACTTCATTACTGCAATATTTGTTATACCTTAAAGGTGCTCTAAACGATGTGACACGTTTTAAGGACTAAAACATGTGTTGTTACAAACAGCAAACATCTCCTCATAATCTGCTAGCTGCCTGTCCCCTGAACACACTGTAAAAAAACGCGGTCTCTGTAGACAGCCCTGGCTCCACAAACGGCAACAAAACACAGTGGGCAAACCTAGCATAACAAACGAAAACGAAACATAACAGTGTTCCAGCCAATAAACGACAAGGTTCATGAGTCTTTCGGGAGGCATGGGAGGGAGGGGGAGGAGTGAGCTATAACTTATAACGCTTGAACCCTCTCTGGAGCTATCCTCCGTTTTGTTTGACAATACTTCGAACGTCAACAAGAAGTGACGTGAAACGGCATCGCTTAGAGTGCACGTTTTTTTTTAAATTATGAAATAAATTAAATTATGCTCCTAAATGAACATTGTTCATGACTCTTGAGTCACACCATCCAATCCAAGTCAAGTCTCGAGTCAAGTCACAAGTCTTTGTTTGTGCGACTTAACTGCGACTCGAGTCCAAGTCTCAGACTTGAGTCCCCATCTCTGTGATGAACATGTCTTCATGAATCATGTCTTATCATAAATTCATCATCAGAATACAGCCTGTAGAGTGTGGGCTTCAGATCTTACATTCTAATATTATTTGTACACATCATGCCCTGTTGCATTTCCGTAAGCAGTAGCATATTGTATTGCGTGTTTAAGCAACTCAATCTAGTATCCGGAATGGTAGTGACAATCATGTCGTTATATGCATGCTTGTCATACACAGTGGGCTATTGTTTGTAATTTCACACTGCCAGGCTTCTTCAAAGAGATTCAATCAAGAAATACTCCACCATGAAATATGGTCCCAGTCATCGCTGCTATGCATCTTTCAGGTGCCTCCTCCAGTTAAATTCAAGGCTGAGAGAAGGAAAATAAATGGAAAAAAAAAACTACACACACATTTCAAATATACTTCAAGCGCACTGCCAAAGATGCAGGCCAAGCAGGTAAACCCGCCCTTCAGAATGCAAAAAAAACCTTTCCTGAGTTCTTTTGATGCAGTTTCCCATGAATAATTAAGGGACTCTTCCGCATCTTGGGACCTCATCAGTGGATCTTAACTGTAATTGTAACAAGCAGCCCTCCTTTTGTTCCAGGCTGTTGCAGGAGGCTCGAAATGTTAGGACCTTTATGCTGACAGTCTGTCATGTGGGAGAGAGTGGATCTGACACAAACAGATGTATATCAGCTTGTTCTGCTCGGTACTTCATGAGCACACCAGTCACACAGCATGTTAATATTAATTGAAGTCACTGGGTTGTGACAGGAAAACTTCCCTGTCATGGTGATACAGATGTCTTAGGCAGACAGGCAGTGGAGGAGCGCTGTCCTCTCACAGTGACACAGGGCTACGAGACCAGTTACCACCGCCACTTATTGCTATTGCTGACAAAATCATGCATCAGGGTCATTTATGTGGAAATGGACAGAGATGATTATTTTTGGGTACTACCTCAACATGTTCATGAAGCCTCACCAGAGCATGTGACCCCTGGTCAAGGTAACCTGTTGTGTTTGCAAATGCAGGATCTCCTTGTGGGGATCTTTGTTTAGCTGTGGCATTGGTTTCCCTGCAATCACTCACTCGGAAACCTGGGGGGGTGGGGGGGATTTGTGGCAGTTGGCACTTGATGGTTGACGTGTAGTCCAAGGTTTTAGCCCTTCCTTTCTTCTAAGCTTTCTAAAAGAGCAGAGCCAAGGTAAAGCTGTCATGGCTTGGGCCGTTAATCTCCCATTCACACCTCTTATCACCATGACAGGGAGGGAGATGTGATAGACTGCCTCACAACAAGCAGTGAAATCCTTTTGACAAAACTGCAAGCGCTGTTTATTCAGGATCCCGCTCTCTCCTCAGTGAGGCTGCCTCTCAATGAGGTTGGAATGCAGAGGCACACAACTGCAGGCACGGTTTATACAGGGCCTGTGTCTGTCCTCCTTGAGGTTGGAATGCAGAGAAACACAATTGCAAGCACGGTTTATCCAGAGCCTGTGTGTTTCCTCCTTGAGGTTGGAATGCAGAGGCACACAACTGCAGGCACTGTTTATCTATCGCTTGGCTCTCTCCTCTATGCAGCTACCTCTCAGTGAGGCTGGAATGCAGAGGCGCACAATGGGTGGCAATTCTGACCACACTTTGTGTTCAGAGAAGGATTAGATGAATGTGAGCATTTCTGTCCTTGTTTTTGCGTTCTCATGCTGAGGAACGAGTTGAAATGAGGGGAGGGCTTCGGCATGTGAATTAATGAAGTGACCTCACTATGATGACATTTGAGACAAACAGCAAGTGATCAGTGCAATCAAACCGGCAGAGTTCTTCAGTCAGGTAAATTACCATGCAGGCAGCCCCACATAGTCATTACCTAAGCTTTTGTTAGACACCCATGTTATAAATGGGTATGACACTGCGACATCCATTTTGTCATTGCACACAAGTGCAGGGTTTTATTTGATGCTCAGTCCACTCTTGAACCCCTTCACCACCATATGCCTTATTTATTCACAAGTTCCAGCCCCCTTCGGTTTTAGATTCCAGCTGTAGCAATAGCAGCAAGCTGCTTTTGTATCTGCTGTAGGTGCTCCTGTGGGCTTATCAAAATGTAATGGAGTAAAAGATATGAGTGCCAACTTCTTCCCTCCTGTGGCCCATTAAAGATCAAAGCTCTGCATAGCATAAAACAACAGCACCCAATGTCAGTGAGATCCTCAACACCAGGTATTCCCAAGCCTCCTGCTTCTTGACTCGGATATATGCAGGGTCAGCATTTCCTTGTTCCCATGTTCTCAACTCTCTTTTTTTTTCCCCTTTCCTCCCCCCACCACCCCACCCCTATCTGTTCAAAACTACCTGCATGGTTTTAACATCCCCTGATGGTCCATTGTAAGCGAGTACTAGCCTAGACACACATGTAAGTGGGCTTGTGCATGCACTCTATTAGCCCCTGGAGTAAAGTGTTAACCTGCAGCTTTATCGAGAAGCAGGGAAATGACTCAAGAGTGATTCAGACCCTGCTCTCTCATATGTCCAGCACATAAAAGTTCTGCCCTGTAGCTCTCACCAAGGCTCTTAAAAAGTTGAAGTGGACCAGGCCTCTATTGTTTCCCATTTGCCAATCAATAAAACATTTGCTATGCCTCTAAGAGTTTCGTGAATATTTAATCCCCCCTTCTTTTATCTACACCCTCCATGAAGATACATCAAGAAATCTGCCCTGACCATTGACTTTGAATAGCTCCCTCTTATCCAGTCCATTTAAAACTTTAAAACACTAACCTTAAAGCACAAGGGAGTCGAGTTGACACTCTCATGTCGGATAGCCGAGGTTTTTTTTTGGACACAAAGCCCAGATAGAGAGTAGTTGTAAAGCTTTTGTTTTAAAAGCGAACATTTTTGCCTGTATACTGATCTAGAGTGACTTACAAAACACACACACACACACACACACACGCACACTTAAAAGTGTTTGTTGATGTTGAGTTGCACAGCTGTAATACAAGCAAGTGTTGTTATACATTCACAAGAAAAAGGCCCAATTGCCAGAAACCACCCACAGACCAACCCCAGGGAAAAATTATTTTTAAATGGAGCGGGATGAGATGTGTCTCTGGCGAGGGAAGGGCAACAGATAACTGCCGGGTGGTTCTACTCCCCACTGAGAGGCCTATCACAGGAATGTTCCTGCTATATCATTCCATGTGATGCAATAACTTATTTCTGAAATTGAAAAGGAGCATGACCAATTCTGTCCCAGGGAGAGGGAGAAAGGAAAAAGTTTTAGTTCCACAATGGCAACACAAATGGATGGTTTCCATATCACCTGTGGCTCTGTGCCTTAAGTTGTCTGTTTGTGTACCCCTGCACGTTCACTGGCTTCCTCTTGTTTAAAGAGGACAGGTGCTAATCCACTTACAGAAACACCTCTCGAAGGATTAAGTAGCACCCAAGGATCAGATGGTGCCAATCTTATTAGAGTGTGTCCGTGACAGTGATCACACCATGCTTGGTCAGTGAATGTATAAGTGAATGTTTAAGGTGTCCATGAGTGTTGTCATCAAGCCTCAAATGGCTAAATGGAAACCTTGTTGCTGTCGACTCAAGCAATTAACCCCGAATCAGCCTGATGAGAATTAAGGGGTTGTCTGAAATGAACTCTCAGGGTGTGAAAGTTGCCTTTACCCACAAATACATTCCTGCACAGGACAGATGTGGTAACCAGGAGAGCATGCAACTATGTCACCAAAGGATGAGTATTTAGTCAGATTTAGGCAGATTTTGTCCCAGTCTGGTTGAGCACTAAAGAGTTTCAGTGGTTTGTTTTTAAGCCTCGAAATCAGATTCAGATTTGTCATGATTGTATTAATTACTTATCAGTAGGTGCTGGTGGGGGTGGGTGGCGGTGCAGTGGTTGAGGAACTTGGCTAGTATGCTAGCCTTGAAATTGGGGGTTCACATCCCAGCTGCCAGTGTTGTGCCCTTGAGCAAGGCACTTAACCCTAAATTGCCCCAGAGGAGACTCTAAATTAGTTTATAGCAGATGACAAAATGTAGCAGATAACAAAATGTAAGTCACTTTGGATCAAGGCATCTGCTAAATGGAAAAATGGAAAATTATGGCATAGAATCAGATAAACTTCTGGAGAAAGAGAATACTTATAGTCAGGTGTGTGGTGTTGCTCTAAAATTATAGTCAGAAGTTAGTGGTTCTGTAACTGACTCCCTCTAATCAGTTCAAGGACAACTTGTGGCTTGATATAGCTTTATGTGTTGCCGACCTTTTGTTTGGTCTGTTGATAGACCTTCAGTGAAAGAGGAAGACAAAATTAATATTTGTTTGCCAGTTATTTAGCAGAAAGTCTGCAAATGTTTTCTTGGTGGTTTAAGGATTGTAGTTATTGACTTAATTGAAAATTGTACAAGGCTGTCACAGCAGATGTTTAGAGATATGTTGATTTACCCTGCAGGTATTCTCTTTTAGTGAGATTTTTACAGTAATTCAACCTTTATATCATACTTTACTAGCTTAACAATATTTAGGATTCCATATTTAGGTATTAGTGCTGACCTGCTAGTGCACTGTGATCTAAGTAAATAAATAACAAATGCTTATTCAAGATGAGAAATTTTGAAATGCTTTTGCAGTAGACCCAGGTGTTAGCCTTAGACCTGTGCCCTGTGAGCCAGAATAGGGAATCGGGTCCTTTCTTTAAGCCTCACTTGTTCTCTGGCAAGTAGTGTGCTGGTGCTTCTTTTGAGCTGGTTGTTATGGTGATTTGGCGGAGAGTTTTAGGGCTCATCACCATGGGAACGGATGAAATAAAAGCAGTGTGTGAGACCCAAGTCATGTAAGACAAAGACACCTTTTTTCCTCCATGACATGATCTCCCACTCCAACAATGTACATGACATGGCGACGAACTGTGTGAGCTTTTCTCATTATTTGTGAGCTTTAAGGAAATCGGTATATTTGCGTAGCACTCCTCCAGGGCTCACATTGGATGGAATTAAAAGTCATGAGCAAATCATAAGTCATGTTCAGTTTAAGGTACATGGAGGTCACAATTAGTCTCAAGAGTCTCTATATTGGAGATTCCACAGATTGTGTACCTTATGAAGGTGAAAGCAATAGGTTCTTTTTGTAATCATTTATCACATGCAGCAGACGTCTTTTCAGTCAATGGACTCATTACGTTTCCCAAGGGGTAGAATTTATCCATATTGCTTTGTTTTCCCATGGTCATTAAAAAATCTTCAAAGTGAAATCAATCTTTTCTCTCTCTCTCTCTCTCTCTCTCTCTCTCTCTCTCTCTCTCTCTCT
>JAGFZM010000007.1:1193951-1261547 GCA_017657215.1 Limnothrissa miodon | reverse complement strand
TCTCTCTCTCTCTCTCTCTCTCTCTCTCTCTCTCTCTCTCTCTCTCTCTCTTTTTCTTTTGAACACTGTTTCTGTGTTCTTCCCTTCTCTCTCTCCCCCACTTGAATGAAGGTTAAACAGGAATGTTGGATTTTGTTATGTGTTAACTCATTGCTCAGCAGTACAGTATGCAGACGTAAATATTATCTTCATGTAATACCATTTGTCATTTTCTTTTTAGGTAATGCAATAAACAGTTCATGAATAAACATCAAACATGGAAACAACTTTTATTTTTTTTCCTACTGTATCCTTTATTTATCCTTTGATGCTGGCATCTGATCTAGTGTATATATATATATATATATATATATATATAGGTCAGTGTATCACTTCATGTAAGATGCTTCTAGACGAAGACTGGTCCTGTGTCATGTTGTTATGAGAATATTGCTGACACATTCATGTCAGAGATTGCACACTGAGCAGTGCCAAGCCTCAGCCTTTGTGAATTCAACTCCTGCTTTAAAGTGACTATAGCTCCAAAAGAAGGCCTTATTTTTATGGAAAAAGCTGCATGTCAGAAAGCTAATGCATAGTCAGAGCTTGTGCAGTGCATGAATCGTGTTGGGTGATGTGTGGGCTAGGCTGATGTTCTTAACTTTAAGGAGCGCACAATCAAATCAATATGGCAGGGCCAAAGGGTCTCTCTCACTGTTATCAGGTTAGAGGCAGAGGCACTACAGGCTCTGATGTGCACCAAAGAAGTGCACTATTAATATCAAAGCCCATTTTACATGACACGCTACTGTAGGATAATTTCCTTCAGCTGAGAAGCGTTTCATTCCCTTTGATTAATCAATATGTCAACATTCAACATTACCGTATCACTAAATATGTTTTAATTCCCAGGGTGCGTTTTCTCTTACCTTATGGTCCAACATTTTTAAATAGTAGTAGTTAATGTGTTCATTGGACTTGTTACAGTTTATTGCTCATTTTTTACCTTTGTCTGCAAATGTAATGCTGCACCATGCTTGTTCTGTCAAAGTTGGCACCCCTCCGTTCAACCCCATTGTGTCTGTTGGTTTTGGATTTCATGTTATAGTGAAAGATATCAGTTTCCAGTTCCTGTATAATGGGTGCCTGCAGCATGTTAGTCACACTTGTAGTTGCTGCATAAGGAGATCCATTTGCAAAAGAAGGGAATCTGGAGAGCTGTTGTTGATGACAAGAGGCCTGTAGCAGCAAAATAGAGAGGCACAAAATGAAGGAGTGGATAAACAAGAGGGCTCCATGGTGATAAGCCAGCGCAGAGACTGTTAGAGCACACTCTGCTAACCAAGTCACGCCTCATAACACACAAGCTTGGTGACAAATATTCTTTATATCATTTCATTGCTCTAAAACAGCATCCCCCTTGAGCTTAGCTTAGCTTATCTGAATAACAGGTTAGTTCCAAGGGGATGAGGATTTCTCTGTATCTCCAGAGATCTGTTTTGGCCAGGCTGCTGGCCAGACATTGTCTGTGTTTTTATTGCCATGCTACAGTTTTTGTTTCAGACTCAGCATTGCAAGGATTTATTTTTCTATAAGGCTGTATTTTTCTATAAGGCACAGGAGCCTGAAGTTCCTTTTGCAAGCCAAAGCTTTTCCTTCTCATGCTAATCACCTCATTTGCAACTGTTGTTTGTCATGCTAAACTCAAATCCAACTTATTCAGAGGGCCTGAAACAGTGCACCTCAGATAGCTCATTAGCATAGTGCAAGCAAAAGGTCTGTTGGGAACAGTGAGCATATTCCACTAATCTGTCCAATTGTACAGATGGCCTGAATCGCATCTCTTATAAACTCACATCACATGAAGTTATAAACACTGAGATATATTTATGAAACAACAGAAAGCCTGATGGTTGTTTTCTGGCCATTAGCTCTCTCTCTCTCTATTTATAAATTTATACACACACACATAATCACTGATGATAATGGTAGTTTAATTCTGCAAATCGTATCACATAATAGGGCATTATTAAAATTCTATATATATTTGTCTATCAATGTAGGTATGCAATTTGAGTTCATTCCAGCCAATTAGTCTGCACTGTTTAAGTGAAATAAATTAGAGGTGTTGCAATAGGAACCCAGAAGTTTAGTTCTATTGATGAAGTATTAATAATTGTAAACTCAGTTTTAATAAATAATCCTGGCAAATGTTTTGTTTTTTTGTTCTGGTGCATTTTTCGCTTCACTTTTCGCTTCACCCCGGGTAATAACAGAATGATCTCAACTCTGGCACACACTCCCACAGCAAACTTTTGAAACCAAGAAAACTTCTTGGCCTTGTAAACAGCAAGTATTTTTGTCCTTCTTTTGTGCAGGGCTTTTGTGTAACCCACCACCGGAATTAAATGGCACAACCTCGACATGTCAGAAAGTAGATGTTTTCATTATTTCACATAAGGCCAGGCTGCCCAATAGATGGAAAAAGCCCTGAGGAGCTGCCATTGCCACATTCAAACCCCCCAACAGATGTGTATCATGTAACTGAGTGCAGCAGGAAGAACAGACACTCAGTTTCACTCAGAGGTCTAATAGGAAGCTAAAGGAAGGCTAAGGTTTCACATCGACGTAATGCAATCCCATCTGCCCCCTCACTTTTTGCAGCAGAACAATACGCAGGGAGAGTCTTTGCAGAGATGGGTGGTAAATCAGGCTTCTGTCTCATGAGGGTTACCCCCGAGGCTTGCGTATGGGAGATTATGCACAGGCAATTGGATGTGTACATTACCTACGGTAGGCCGGGCATGTCAAATAGTGAGGGGAATGCTCAGATCGCTAATGCATCTGAGCTGTAATAGCACTCAGAGGGAACCAAGGTTGTGTTGGCGTGCCTACTGGGTCTGCTCTTTCTGTCTGCTGTTCCGTTACTGCCAGAAGTGTCCCGAACAAGAATTCAGTCCGCATTGCTCAGTTCCAGGCGTGAGGAGACGGGTTCTTTGGCATAGTAAAGGGAAGAGTTTTTGCCAAGAATTTAAATGTGGAGAACATTATTGTTTTAATTTGTAAAGAAGACAATACGTTAGGGTATTAGTCCAATTCATTATCGAGCACAATAGGCTCCGTCATTCATTGTGCAGCTCTTTCCCCTCAATGTTGTTGTTTTTTTGGAGGCACATCTGAAGGCTTCCCCTCTATTTTTCCTGTAGAATTCCCTGTAAGCGGGGTGACTGGGGAGATTGTAAAGAAGAAGAAGAAGAAAGGGGAAAAACACCTTCTCCTCCCTACCTCCACCCTCATTCAGATGTATTTCTCTGGGGCTCTGGGAAGAGGAAGGAGGAGAGGGAAGCTAATTCGTCAATGATCTTCTTCTAATCCCCCCCACTCTCCCGCTCTCTTTGCCTGAAGGCACTCTAAGTAATACAACCCTCCCCCATCCCACCCCTCTCTGTCTCTCTCTCTCACACACACACACACCCTGCTTTCACGCTGAGTCTGCCTCAACATGTCCAGCGGGAGAAGATAAATGGAGAGGGTTTTTTGCAGTGCCGAGGTGTTGTGCGTCCTGTGAGGGGGGCCCTTGTTGCTGAGTGGAGCCTGGGCGGTAAAAGCGGTGATTACAATCGGCACGAGCTAGGTGTGGCATGGTGTGTTCTGGGGAGGCAGGGCGGTGTCATAGGCTTTGTCTGGTGCCTGTGAGGAGGACGGGAGCAGCACAGGCTCTTACTCAAGGAGGAGTCTGAATGGCAACCGAGGAGAACCAGGGATCTGGGATCAGGCAGGCACTTGAGCAGTCTTTCCTTTCAGCCACATGCACCAAAAGATGGCTCCAAGGACTTGTGATCCACTGTGAACTGGTTGAAAAGTTGAAAACTCCAGTGCTGGATTTAAACAGGTTTTGCATATCTGTGGAAAATTGGGATTTTTTTTTTTCATTCTTTGTGAACTGGAGTAAACTTTTTAATCCTGAGGGTAATTGTAGTGTTTTTACTTGGTTTTACTTGTTTTTTTCTGACTAAATTGGATTTACCTTTGTACATGCTGGAACTTCAAATAATTTGAGACTCGCTGCAAATCATTACGGAACTATGGGACTTCCTGTCTCTGAAGTGGATTGGAAGGACAGATTACACTTTTTCACCTTACATTTGGTGATCTTGATAAGTATGTTGTTATAATATTCACAAGAATAAGAGAACTCTTCCTTGAAAATAATGGTGATGACAAATCAAATGAGGAGAGTTTTTTTTTCGTTTGGTTGTTTTTTGTTTACATTTTCTGTCCTTCAAATAATGTTTCTTTCTTTTGTATTTACTCTTTGCAGGTAGGTGTTTTTGTGTGGTCTCCCATGAGAATCTCCATCAATATGAAGCTTTAATGTTTTAAGTGCACATCCTTTGTTGATTATAAATCATCACTCTCATATAGTAGGGAATGGTGATTATGGTGTTGAACATGTGGACTTATCGATTTAGAATGCAGTGTCAGGTAGTTTATCTTGGGAACTGGTTAGACAGAGATCAATGTAGTCTCTGTGTGCAATACGTTATTGGACACACAGCAGCAATGCATTTGACTTCTCAATTGATTATGAATGGCGAAACAATAAGGACTTTAGGAAGCTCTATTTACAGAATATGTTGACTTTTCATACAGTGTATAGGGCTGCTATTTGGTATTTTAAGCTCCATGTATTGCAAGCCTACCTTGAATATTTAATTTGGACATTTTTGTGACAATTAATGCATAATTCATTTCACAAAAAAATATATAATTTCTTCTCTTTTTCTTCCATCTCTCTTCCACCCTCTTTCTTTCCCTCTGCTCAGTCGCAGGTAAAGTGTCCCCGACCAGCTCAGATGCCCTTCTCAGTGTTCCTTCAGCTGGTGCCACCCTCAGTCCCCCCGAGGTGTACCTCCCTGCCAGCTTCAAGCTTTCCAATGCCCAGCTGGCCTTCTTTCTGCAGGAGGCCCGCTCCTTGTCCACAACCACAGGCAGGCAAGGAGGCCTCCCGCTGCAGAAGTCTGAGAGTTTTGTGGTCTTTCAAACCAAGGAGCTGCCAGCGGTCAACATTAGCTTAGGTCCGTTCACAAAGGACCAGGTGCTCTCCAAAGAGTTCCTGCAGCCTTCCAGCCCATTGGATGTGCCCGGCCGCCTGACTGTCAACTGGAAGGTGAGAGCGTTCATCGTTCAGTCCCGGGTGTTCGCCAGCAACCCATTGGTGCAGGTGTTCTTCTACATCGCTGGGCGGGACTGGGATGACTTCAGGGCACAGGATAGCCTGCCCTGTGTCCGGCTCCACGCCTTCAGGGATGTCCGGGAGATTAAGACGTCCTGTCGGCTACAAGGGAACTTGGCTCAGTGCCTGGCCCAGCTCGAGCTCCCCATCACTTGGTTCAATGCCAATGTAGCTCCCCTGGGCCGTCGAAAAGGGTCAACCTCAGAAAACCTGGAGATGAGTGGAGGTGAGACCTTCCAGGTAGAGCTCTACTACACTTTGCACGATCCGGATGGCAATGGAGAGTGTAGCGAGAGCTTCCCCCGCCGTGGAGGTGGCAGAGGGGAAGTCTCTTCCCAACAGCCTCTCCTCCGCATCGGGAGCATCAGCCTGTATCAGCCCAGCCAGGAGGTGCTGGTAGTGGACAAGCAGCTGGACAAGAACATCTTCCTGCGACTGCCCGAGAAGCCCCTGAAACCAGGCGAGACTCTGACCATCAGCCTCTTCCTCGTTCCCAACTCCACCGTTGAGCAGTTTTCCCTCAAGTGAGTGTCCCTTTGTGTCCTTTTTTCCAGCACAGTGGCTGCTTTAACTGAACTCCTTTTGTATCTCTGAGTGGCACTTGAACACACACTGGAATGTCTAATACACACACACATATTCATGCATGCATCTTGTGACATCTTTTGAGTTTCTGCCATATTACCCACCTTCAGAACTGGGGACGGATTTTTCATCAGCTCAGAGTAAAGCCATAATTGGTATTAATTGACATCTGTTCAAATTAAATTCCTCACAAGCTGACCCAGTTCTTGTTGAATTAGAGCTTTGGGGATGTAAAGCATGGCTCCACTCATTTACCCTGTGTATTTCAAATTTATTTCTCATCGTCAACATAATGGGGGGTTAGAGTTCCCGAGAAAGAAAATGATTATTTAAATCCTTGAAAGCCAAAAGAAAATGAGCATTTTTCCCAGATGAGAGCAGAGAAGGGGGGCTGGGGGAATGGGGAGATAATAGCTGGGTGCTCAGGCATGTCGGTGCAATGCTTCGTAAACACAGCCACCCAAAATGTAATGGAAATTCTCAGACTTCAATTTTGGAATTCACCGTGAATTAATTAAGCTTCAATAACTCATTAAGCAGAGAGGGTGAAGCCACTGCTATGATTTATGCAGGCAGGGATAGTTCATTAGTATTATCTGACATGCGTCTGCATACATATTAGTGTCTGTGCATGTATGTTAGGGTGAGGAGGGTTGTAATATTTTTTGGCTATATTTCACCCAAATGGCGAAAAAATCGTATGTTTAGTGATGAGATTTTATCCATGTAAAAATTTGAAATGGGTCTCATTAGCTAATATTGACACCCACATTAGCTAGTTTCTGTAGTTTTACAAACATGAAAACAAAATTGGTGTTTAAATGCTGGGTCATACTGCAGAGAGGTTCTGAAATTCTCTGGATGATGATGAAGTTAAAGTCCTGCGGCACCATTTCACCAGGGTCAAATGTCAGCTAGTTTAAAGCATGCCCCGGTCCTGCAGAACCGTGGGGAAATGCATTGATTTCATTCTCTGCAAGCCTTCATATTTCAGTCACTCTGGGTCCAATATTGTGACTTCACTCCTCTGAGGGGAAAAGCACTGTAATAAAACTCCCGTCAGGACAGAAGGATGAAAAAAGAATGCAGTGGACTTCGTGGGCTTTCATCGTTCAGTCCCGTTCACAGAATGGGAATTCACAGTGCCAGGAGCCAGTGGTTGAGGCTACCTCACAAAAAAAGTCTATTAAAGATGTAATAAAGGAAGTCTTTAAATATGAATTAAGCGTCGACAGAAGTCTTCCTCCACCCTTCCATCCCACAATTCCCGTTTTCTCAGCCTCTTTTTATTTTCAGCGCTTTTGAAGGAGTTTGCCTGTTTTTTTGCCCTTTGTTGCAGGGGATCACATTTAGCTTTGTGAGGAAATGTGAGGAAATTCCCAGGAAACTGCATAGCCACATGTGAAACATAGGAGTAAAAGGCATTACATACGATGAGATGTGCAGATTTCCTCTTGTAGCTTAGATTGCTGTTGCCATGGAGATGTGCTAATGCAGTTTTAATCATTTCAGTTTCCAGCTTGTCATTGTTGTCTTGAGCCACAGATTTAATAGCAGCCATAAATTATATACTGCCAGAATGTTACATACATGTGTTCTGATTTAATTGCATGCAGTTATTCAAAGCGCAATGCACAAATGTTCTGAAACCAAGTGGCTGACTTGATGAAATGCTACAGAATTACCCACATCTCTTGATGTCATCATTTGTGCATTTGACATTGGCGGTTTCTTTTTCTGGCATTCTTGTGAATTAAGAGTGGGAGACGCAGTGTGCCGAGCTGCAAAAGTCTCTGTTTGTCCCGAGGGCAGATAAGTAATTCTTCAGATAGGAACGGAGGATTGTTAGAGGCTGGGTTTGCAATTCTGAGTCGTGAGACATATTCCATACCCTGGAGGTGATTGTCATGTCTAGGAACACTTACAGGTTTTTGCCAAATGTGGTCTATTTCTAGGTACCGGAGGTTGTTCCATGTGTTCTGGGCCTTTGCTCAGCCTAGTCTACTCTTTTTTTTCCCTTTACTTTTTTCTTTCTCTTCTTTTTGTTCTCTCTGTCCCTCTCTCTGCCTCTCTCTTTCTCTCTCAATGTCAGAGCCACGCCCGTCAGCACAGGGCTCATTCCAGTCAATCGCCTCACAAAGACAACTGCATCCGATCATATGGTTGTCGCCTGGCGCCTCGCTTTTATTGTTTACTAGTTGGGCTTCATTGAGCATGCCACCTGTGAAGTCTTCCTCCTGCTCCCATATCCAATGTGCTATTTATGAAGGAGAAACTTGCCAGACGAGCCATTTAGCTTTCGGCAGTAGGGAGGCTGAGCTTCTGCCAGCTCTGTAGGTCTTAAACATGTAGGCCTTGTACAGAGAGTATATGGGGCATGAAACTTTCTGTTTGTCTATCACCAATTATTATTCTTTCAGCTGAGTGAAAGTTTATCCTTCCATTTCAAGCATCATATACTATTTGTTGTATTCTTATGCAGTGCTTCTAAATGGCCCATAAAATAGTGTATATTTTCCCAATCCTAATCTCATTCAGATTATATTAACTCATTTTGAAATGACATATTTATTACAGTTCTGAATGATGCATCTGCCCCACATGAAGTGACTATGATCAGTTTTAGGTCAGTAGACATAACGTATAACCTGGCTGGAAATGTCAGGGACATAAGCCTTCATACTGGTCTTATCTGGCGTGCACCCTACCCAGCGTCTCCTCCCTAGTAACCTTGGGGTTTCCAGGAAGTGCAGTCCAAGACCTGCTTGATCTAAGTGCATTTCCAGTTTTCAGGGTGGTTTTGAAGAATCTGTAAACTGTAACTAATGTTTCATTTTCATTGGTTCTTTGATTGGTACATTGATAACAAATCGTCTCCATAATCTCAACTATGCATTTTTAATCTAATATTAAAACGGAAATGCATTGTGGTATTGTATCGTCAAGTGCAATAATACTGAATTATGCAGTATGCCATGGAGTTAAAGCACTTAAATGGATGGATGAAACCAAGAGATAAAAACTTGGTAGATCAGTTCTACTAATGAACCTCTACCACAGAGATAAAGTGCTGTCGATTGAGAGCAATGTAATTGTATTTGCTACTGTAATATTGGCAGAACAATATGGTTACCTTAACTGGTCCATTTGTTCATAAAAGACAAGACGAGACATTTCTCTTCCTCTGAGAAGGAATATCAATTAGTCTTGCAGTGTAACTTGGTCTGTGTCCATCTCTGTTCAATTGGATTAGATCTTTAAAGGGCTCTCCACAAGTCCTTTTAGAGGTGCCTAAGACTAGGGCCCAATCTGTGATCATTAGGATCACTGTTTGTATACACCTCCATTTATCTCAAAGGCAGTCATGTCATGTTGTAACTCTATTACCTGATACCGGATCAAAGTCTCAGCCACAGGGCGGGAGTATCATTTCTGATGCCTTTGATTGTGGTAATGTAGCTGATTTCTCTCTCTCTCTCTCTCTCTCTCTGTCTTTCTTTCTCTGACTCATTCAAACTCTCTCACACACATATGCATATAAACACACACACATACGGCAATGTCTTATGAAATTTTGTAGATACTGCTTTGTCTTTTTTTTTTTTTATGTAAAAGTTCCAAGATATATGTTTTTATAAATAAAAATGAATCCCTTTTCATTTAGCCTTTTTCTGTGGATGGTGACTGAAGTGATTTCAATGTGTGTTTCACAAAGCTAAATTTAGTCACTGGAATAGATATTTGCTTTTATAGGCTTACTGTAGCTGAAGTGTTGGTCAGTTTTTCACTGCTGAGAAATGGCTTGAATTGTCATTAGCACTCCCTCTTCTCAGTTGATTAAATATCTCTATATTTGTTTACACAATCACCTGACAGTCACTGAAGAGCGTGAAGGCTCATAGCAACACTCTGGTTGTCTGACACCAGTGTTGTTGACATAAACATCAACATGGAGTAGTGTGGTCAGGAAGGAAAAGCCGCATTCATGGCGCTGTGTGCCGTGCAGATCTGTGCCAGGGAGGGAGGCGTGCCCATTGGCTGGGCCCTCTACCACACGCCTGTGTATCGTGTCACACAGAGAAATGAATCCCATAAATACACAAGCACATATGAAGATTAAATTGAATTGCATGGGTGAATTTCAGGCAATATTCGCAATAAGAGGAGGCGTTTGTGTTATTTTTTATTGTTTATGTGTGTGATTGTGTGTGTGTGCTTGTGTGTTTCTTTATGCCTGTGTGTGTTTATGTGTTTAATTCTACTCCAGATGGCTGAAGAGAGTTTTCATAATGATTATAAATGCATGAATTGCATTTTTCACCCCATTATAACGGGAGGAACTGTAGCAGTAAGTGGCCCATTCCATCACTCTGCTACCTACATCCCATTGGCATTGACACTGGGCGTTTTTTCTGGTGTTCCATCGAATGTTTTTTCTCAGCTACATACACTTAAACGTATCAGAATGTATCCCTTGTTTCATTCATCAAGCCCCCGTGTGACTGCGGAGATGGGCCATTCATCTGTATTCCAGTGACTTAGCCTGGGTGAAGGATAGACAGCAGCCGGAGTGTCTGGCAGAATTAAAAGAATAATACTAATTGTGAAGCAGTGACCTCAAGGCTGAGGCTGCTCCTGCTATGTTGTTCTCGTGCGCGCACCTGTGGTTCGGTTCAGTGGGGTGAGGTGTGCTGGGCAGCTGAAGTTGTCTGAACTCCTGTGTGCGCACAAGGCCAGCGGAAAGAGTAATTGGCACCCTTTAGAGTAATTACCTTAACAGCACAGGAAAACCACAAGACGAACCAGCACACTACTAACCATCAACCCCCCACCCCTTCACGTGCACACACACACACACACACACACAAATAAACATACCTCACAGACACAACTTTCAGCCTCTTCCGGTACACACACAATCTCCCCAGGGGTGCCCGCCTGGGGCTTGCCGATAAGGCAGACTCATCCCCAGCTGCTGCAGTGGAAGAAGGGGGTCTGTATGCCCAGCTTTAGGGCACTGCAGTTTATCCCTGCATGCTCGTCCAGCACACGCACGCAACCACACACACAAACACGCACAGACACCTACAGTACCCTTACACACACACACACACACCAAAGTATGCTCATGCCTGCACACTTACACACTTATGTCGACAGCAGATGTGCACCCAGTGGAATTTAATGCACAGATGTACACACATGTGTGAGTGGTGTGTCTGTCTGTGTGTGTGTGTGTGTGTGTGTGTGTGTGTGCGTGCGCACGCGTGTGGGGCTGCATATTAGTCAAAGGCTTCTGAGTGTGCGAGGGTCGCCTGGGTCTCCCAGGCGGTCGCCGCGCAGACCTCAGTGCGCATGCGTAACGCTCCGAGTGGAGTCCAAACCCCACACACACATACACCCCTCTGTGTGCAATGGTCATATCTCTTTGGATGTGCTTGGCACTGAATCCCTGCGTGCTACCGCCCCCCCTGCGGCAAAGAGACTGCAGCTCACTCTCCAACATCACAGCTCACTCATCACTACAAAATCTCCCATCTTTAAATTTATATATATATATATATATTATATATTTATATATAATATAATTTTTTTTTAAAGAAAAGGTTTTTTTTTCCTTCATTTTTTCTTGAGAGTAGCCAAAGGGCATCCAGCCAGTGACTTGTCAGTTGTGCTTCTGTCTGCTCAACCTAATTAGTTTTTACAACGGTGGGGCCTGCTAAGGCGTATTATGGTGATATCATTCCTCCAATGCCGTTTCGAGACTCAATGATCAATGTTTTTCTGAATTGCTCTTGCTCAGGTATGATTTCTCTAAATAGGCTCAACTTGTAAATTTAATCTCCTTGCTTCAAGTCACCAAAAGGCATGCCACCGCCAGCTCCTGGACCCAGCCACCCCGCTTCACTTTTTATCACTTGCTCATCTACAGTAGCTTAGTTTATTCATCTTTCATCCACACAACTCAGTTCTATCACACAATACACAGTGTGTGTGTGTGCGTTTGTGTTTGTGTGCAGGGTGGGAGTGGAGGCGGGGTGTGGTGGGTCTGTGGTGCAACAGTGAAAAGGGCCAATTTTCTTCAAAGGTTGCGTGAGTTGAGCACATTATGGCTGTGGACATCGGTTGAAATAGCCTCTTACATGCTGTGTAGTATGGACACACACAGTTTCTTTTTTCCTAATTAAAACACAGTTGGACACCTTCAAATTAATGACACAGACAGCCTGCACTCAACCAAAATCAAATCAGTACCAGTACATATCACATTTTATGGCTCTTGTGACGTGCCTCATTATTTTTTGTCATTAAGCATTTATTTATTTTTTCTCTTTTTTTTTACTCGTTAGTACTGTAATCATTTATTTTTCCATATGTATTGTACCATGGCCATGGCCAAAAAGAATGAGTTATGTCTAAGTGTGGTTGGAGTATTGATGCAATTAACTATGAACATCCTTGAAGTTGTTTATACGTTGTGCATTTGACTGAAAGATAAGGACTAGAAACAACCAACCACCAGTCCTTCCTTTTTCCCTCCCCCTAGTCTTTCACCCTAAGGTCACGGTACAGCTTGCTCTAGACATATACCCCACACTTCCCATTGCCTGCTGAAATGGTTTTGTTCCTTTTCTGATAAAAAAAAAACACTGATGGTCACAAGCATTTGTTACCTTTGTTACCATTGCCAAAGTCAGACTCCTCACTGGGATTTGGAAGCATGACCATATCACGTCAATTCTGGAACTTCTGCACTGGCTCCCTGTACAGAATGCAGAATCCAATATGAAATTGTGTTAACTATTTTTAACGCTTTGAATAGTCAGGCTTCAAGCACCAGCTGACTGACCCTTTTTGTTTTTTTAAATATGGTAAAGAAATTAAAATGACTTTGCTAAATGACCTGAAGTATTTATAGTATACTAAAATATAATTAAATTACTAAAGCATGTTAGCACTCAGTACAAACCAAAAGGTGAAAATAAATTGTATAGAGTAGTGTGACTTCAAGTTCTTTCAGCATGTGGAAATGAATCTTGCATTTGTGAATACTGCACTGCTGTTCTTACAGTGTTGTGACACAGTGATAACAGTTTGTGCAGGGTGTCATGACAGACCCCGAGGCCTTTAAAAGACCCAAACTTCTTATTTCGTGAGTGTGATGGCACTTTCATAAATCTACGCGATTGCAATCTTTTGTCAGACTACCAGCTGTGGTTATGCAAGAAAAGTTTTTTATCCTCCACAGGCTCCCCTCAGCCACGCTCATGAGGGAAGTGTGTTAGGAGATGCAGCTGCAGTGGTTTGACAAGTGCCTCAGCTGACAAGGCCTCAGTGTTATCTCTCTCTCTTTTTCTCCTCTCCCTTCTCTCCTCCCCTTCGTTCTCCCATTGTTTTGTTTGGTTTGGTTTGGTTCCTAATTTTTTCCCTTCTCTGTCAAAGAGAGAGAGAAACAGGACCAGTTCTGACTGTCATGTGTTTGAAACATTCACGTCCCTGGAGCCACGGGATGCTGTGCATCATGAGGACGGTTTAAGGGGGGAGGGTTGGGGTGTGTGGGGGTAAATTTGAACGTGTCCTTATTATTGATGCCTCCCAGCTAACTGGGCCAGATTTGTTCTGGCAATTTCCATTGCCCCTGTGCTGCAATTTAATGGCCGCTTCGTCCATCTGCCTCTTTGCACCCTGAGTGATCCGTGACCCCCTTTTCTTTTTTTATTGGCATTATTAAAGTGCAGCAGACAAACGGGAGAAGTCAGGCAGAAACCATGGCGCATCTCTTACACTCACTCTCAGCTGCTTTCGAACCAAGAGTAGAAATGTGTCATTCGTCCCGTAGATGTATTGTCTTTGGGTAAGGTAGTCATGCTGTGCTTTTGTGAGAGAGTGTGTCAGCTCATACACCATATTAACCTACATTTCACACAAAGGCAAATGTTAGTTTTCAAATTTACATAGTTCCTGGAAATCTCCCCGTCTTTTGGGGACATGTGCTCAGGTGCTGTTTCAAGTGTATTGTTGACAGAGGCTTGTTTCCCTCCCCATCATTAGGTCATGTCCGTATGCCACTACCAGCTACTCCAGATAGGGTGAGAGCAGCACAATGCCACAACCTCTCGGTGGGACTTAACAACAAATCAGGGTGCCAGCATTTTGCACAGGCCATTTGGAAGCCAAGACTGTCTGCTCCTATCAGTCCCTGAAAGAGTTCGCTCACAGTTTTCCCACCTTCCCACAAGAGCCGCCGCTACCACCCACCTCCTCCTCTTCCCCTTTTCTCCTCCTCCTCCACCTCCTCTTCTGCCACCCTGGACCTACACTGGGTGTGGAGCAGTGGGCTGATGGGAAGAGACAGCCCCTGTTCCAGCAGACTTGGCACACCTCAGGCTTTCTGCTTATAGTCTGGACGGGTCCCTTGGGGCCCAAGATCATGTGGTGTAGGGAGAGAGAAGGTGAGAGAGAGAGAGAGAGAAGGCTGGCTGATCCATGAGAATACACACACAGGTCTGAGAAGAGAAATACACTGCAGCAGGTATACACACAACAACCACAGCATAAAGAGAATAGAAGTGCTGTACAGTATGCTGTCTCTGTCTCCCTCTCTGCAGCTGCATTTGTGTTGTGTCATCTACCTATAGCTGCCTACTGCTCATGACAAACCCTGCAACTTGATGTTACACCATTTGAGTGGTGATTCAAGCACTGTGCCTGTGTATTGATGTAGTGCTGTCATCTGTCAGAGTAACCCCTGTTTCTTTCCAACATGGAAAGACATGCTGTCATACTTGTCCCAGCTTTAAAGGGTGTTTGAGATTGGAAACGCCTTCACATGGTCTATACATCTGTTGCTTTCTAAATCTATAAGAAAACTGAATATCTAAACTTTGACCAAAATACCTGATCTTGTGATCCTGTGAAAATGAATGTTATATAACAAGCAATGAAATAAGATTTCATTAAGGTTATCCTTTAGATACAATATGAAATGTCTTTTTTTGGATATATGAGGATGTATAAATATATTTTTTTATGTTGCTCTGTTAAATCAACAGTCCCTCTGCTGCCTCTCAACTGCAAAAATAAATACATGGCAATTCAGTCATTCATTCGGTGTCTCCTGATACCCTGTGTAGATACTTAAACAGTTTTACTATTCATTAGAGTTGTTTGTAAACTCTAAATTGTGAGTCGATAAAGACAAAGAAATGCAAGCAAGCCTTGCAAGTGTATAAGCATCCCCACAGCATTTCACAGTTAGTCTGAGAATTGATAGTCTCTTAATACTTGCCAAAAGGCATTGTAAAATAAGTGAATGAACTCATTTCCCTACAAATTGGTACGCATTATTAAATAATTTGCTGGGTGCATTGCATCATTTATCTCCATGGTAACCAGAAGTAGGCTTTTTCCCCTGGTGAAAATGAGTGATTTTATACTCATTTATTATAATGTAGAATTGATTGAGCATCCAATTGATTCAGGTTTATTTTGAGTTATCCCCATTTGGTATTTCTGCCCCAAGACAAACACGGTTGAAAGAGAATTGTTTCATCTGACAATTTGCCTATGTTCTCTGGCATTTCAGATCAGAGTCCTTCTCCTTCTACAGACAGAGGTACAACTGTTATTATTTTTTAGTCTGTCACTGGGATTTTAATACAAGTCTGATATTGTTATGATTCCATAGCCCCATTGAAGTGCCCTTTCCTGCTGCTCCTCAACTCCTGACTCCCCTTTCATGAAAAGTGAAATACTCCCTCATTACACAAATGAAAGAGTGCTTTGTTACATTTGAGCAAACTTAGAGGGGAGACGGCTCCCAGAGCGTGTGAAAAGTAAATGTTGCCTCATCAGCCCTGATGCGGCCTAATCTGGTCTGAGCCCTTGATGAAAAATAGAATTCCGCCTGTCATGACAGCGACGACTCCGGCTCAGGGGGCACTCTTCCGTCTCAGTGCTTCTTTCCCCCTTTTTTATTATTGTCATCGACGACGTTGTCAGTGTTGTGTTTGGCATTGCTCGGCGCCCAAACACATAATGAAAAGAGTCGTAAAGCAGAAGGGAGAGCATGGGTGAGTGGGTTGAGCGTAACTGGGTGCTAAAAAGGGGGGCTCACTTCCTAGATGAATGGCCTTTATTAAAACACAGACAGGGTTACCATCCCTTGCTCCGACCGTCTTTGATAGCACCCCCCCACCGTTGTGAATCCGCTGACTTTCATAATCCACTCGCTCGTTTTATTAGCTTTGGAGGGGAGTTGATATTTTACAGTGGACGGTCAGCGATCGTTATCGCTGCCATTGTCCAATTACAATTACAATCACCAGCAATGCATGGGGGATCTACCCCATTTACGTTAGAGTCTCCTGCTCACTGTGGCACAGGTGCCTAATGAGATGTCAGGTGTTTAAGTTATAACCGAATAGATCTTTGGTTGAAGTCTTGGGTCTACACAGACCATAAAGTACATAACAGTAGTGACCCCTGAATTAGGTGTAACAACACCCACCCCAGCAGACAGGTATGAATCGCTTTTGTGGAATTGCTTGTTAATGAGTCCCTTCACCTCTGCAAAGACAAGGATCAGCGGTGTGGAGTTACACTTTTATCTTGGTATACAATCAACATTCATAAACCCTGATGGGCCAGTTTAACAGTAAGCAATAGATAGTGGTTGAAAACTGGTTGTAAGAAACTGAAGGAAAATGGTTTAAATAAATGTTGGAGGGAAAGACCGAGACTCTGAAAGAGAGAACGATGAGAGCAGGAGGGAAAGAGAGAGCAGGGAGCCGCAGCGCAGCAACTTAAAAAGAGCCTTGGGAAGTAGATTAGGGAGAGGTTGCTGTGAGGACAGGTCTGAGTATATTAAACAGCGGCACACGGCCACATGAAGGTGAAGCCGAGGTCGCCACGAGTAATAGTTCCCGGCCTCCTCTGTGGGCACGGGTTAATTTACTTTTTTCCCCTTCTCTATACCTCCTTCCTTTCTCAGTTGCTCGGTGTTGGTCATAAATAGCCTGGTGATTCCTATTTCTGTTTTTCTTTTATTTATCCTTTTGGTGAATCAATCATGTTGTCCCCTCCCCAATAAAAAGACTAAAAACAAGATTTTCGATTCTAATCTAAAATCTTATTTTAGACTACAATCAAGCCTAAAGAATGTGCTGCATGATAATGTTTTTTTTTTTTTTTTGGACCAAGAAGATGTGCTTTGCTGGGATTTTTACACTGCACTGCCAGCATGTTTTTGTGCAGAAACCTGGTGCAGGTTTGCCATAGCCAATATAAGCAGAGCTAATAGAGAGTGAGTGGAGCATCCATCATCAATGACAGGTTGGATATGGCCTTCAGTGCTAGTGGGCGCCTCCCTGTGGTCTGCCCACATTATTACAGACTTGGAGCCTCTTAGTCTCCCGTCTCCCACATTAGGCACTAAATATGACAGAAGGGCCCTGGAAATTAGGTTAAAGTAAGACTACATGGTTGAGCAGTGGATCTGACTGGATCAGCAGTGGCCAGAGGCTTAGTTTCTTTCTGAGGTTGACAGCGAGGGGAGGGGGGTTGGGGTTTGGAACAATGGGGCAAGTGCAGCATTTGTCATCAACTACCTCTGATGCTGACCTATTTGTTGGTGAAAAAGGTTCCAGCAGATTGGCAACAACAACAAAAATTGAATGCAGAATTCCGCCATTCAGCATGAAGTCTGATTAGCCAAACAAGCCACCGGGCAAAGCCTGGTGGAAGTGCCATCGAGCAGCTGCGCAGATGGAAGTGATTTATTTAAGAGGCGAGGCACCCGATCCAAGGGAAGGGAAGGAGCTGAGGCGTTGGGAGTCAGAGTGGGCGTGCTAACAGGGCTTGACTGTAATAAGTGCCGGTGTTGGTTAATAATGGATGTAAACCTCGCTCTAAAGTGCATTTGTCATTTGCTGTGCCATGCTGCTTAATTGTCTTAAGCATATAGGTTAACATCAGGAGCCAAAGCCAACCACTGTGTCTTGAAGCTCTTTGCTTGTGCAGTGGTTCAATCAATGTGGCCAAGACTAAGAAGACTGAATAGCGGAGGAAGTATGAGCCACACAGCAACCCACCTCCGCATCTGTGGATTATGTTTCTCCTCTTTTCTTCTCTTTCGTTTTTGTTTTCTGTTGTTTCCCTCCATCCTCTCATTCGGGTAGTTGTTATTATCTTCTCTGACATTCATTCAGCTCGGGAAAAGATTCTGATATTTGGTTGATCTTCAGAAGTGGTTGACATGACATTTATCTTTCCATCAAATTAATGTACGGCGTCAATCTTTCGGTGCTCCAGAGAGACTGTCTTGGGGGCCGCCAGAGTAAGAGTGCATGAATGTTGATGGAAAATCACTCTAAGCCCCCTCTGCCATAATGGGAATCTCTCAAGCACCAAATCCTCTACTTCATCCTTGCATGATTCTCGGTGCTGTGAAATTATTATACCTAAATATGCTAATTCCGCATAGGGGCCTCAAGGCCCCCTTATCCAATCACAACACCCCCTCTGCTTGATTAGTATTCAGGTTAAGCCCAGGTTCTCCTGTCAGTGCAGTTACCATGACTCAGTCTCATCTTCTCAACGCCGCGTCTGTAGTTAGTTGGTAATCTGTATTAATGGCGTGGCCCTCTCCATCTCAGCCTCTCCCTGATGAAATCTACACGGAGTCACCGAGGCTTTTGGATGAGGCCTCCCACATGGCGCACGGGCATACACACACACACACACACACACATACACACAACTGAGTGACTTTTCACCAAAGCCCAGAATAAAAACATTATTCCCAGGCCCTGCATACACTGATGTGGCCAATGAAATGTCAGCGCCTCCGTTTCAGAGAGGGTGATTTCCTTGTTCTCCGCTACTGCTGGCAGCCCTGAGCTTCGCTCGCCTTATCAAATAAATTGGAGAGCGGCTTTTTCCCCGATTGCCTGCACAGAAAAAGGTTTTGGCTCACCCGAGGGTCTTCCGCTCCTGGCTTCAGCTGATGGGAAAACTACTTAGAATAATTGTGTTCAGGGAGGGCGGATTGCAAGCCGCTGTGGCTCCCATGTTACTCTCTCTCTCTCTCTCTCTCTCTCTCTCTCTCTCCCCCTCTCTCTCCCTCCCTTCCTCTCCCTCTCCCTCTCTCTGTGGCTCCATATTTGGGGCGTCCCACATCAGAACAATCTGGAACTGGATGGAGGAACACATCACCTTACCAGCACTTAACCTCATAGACTAGATTCTCCCTGCTTCTTCCTGCGCTGGCTTTGCTGTTTGCCAGGCCTTGTTTGCATCCCAATTGCCTCTTTGCTGTAGGTCAGGAGCCATCTCCATGGCAATGGCTGGAGCCATTGTAGGCAGCAGCTGTAATGCCTTCCACTGTTGCTGCTCATTTGAAAAGCTTGGTATTAGTTTCCCTGGCAGGAGGGTCAGGAAAGGCCATGTTTACCCTTTTGCCTTCATGGGATTAAGCTGATTCAAAAATTTGTAGGATTCCATTTTGTTGTCAATTTTTATAATGGCGCCATTGAAAATTGAGCTCCAAGTCCCCACATGCCCTTTTGTTTAATGTTGTTTTGTTTTTGTAAATCTTCAAAGAAGTCTTTTTCTTCCCCTTTCACTGGCAACCAGATATCACCGTCAACATATCATGTCAAATTGAATTCCATTCTTTGAGGAGGAAAAATTCATGCTGGTTTGTCATCATAACCAGTTTTGTTGTGATTTAAAGTCGATAATCTGTGTTGAAAGATGCAGGAGCTTTGCGACGGGTGCCGTGCTGCCTCTTTGCTATCTCCCCACTAATTTATCAGATTTGGCTAAATCCTATCTGTCGGGTAGTTTCCTACTGTTCTCTTATGTAATTTCCACCTTTTTTGCTTACAGCTTGACAGTCATGACAGGAGGTGGTATGTGCATACCTAGCATAGCATACCTCTAAGAAGCTGTATCCAGTGCTTTTGACTGTGTGTGTGTGTGTGTGTGTGTATGTATGTGTGTCTGTGTGTATGTTTTCCATGGAAAGTGAACATCTGTCTACAGAGCGACTCCAGTGCCAGTTATGCCCATGTCTACACTCATTCTTACCAAGAGCTACTCATTCTGCTCCGAGGCTGTAGCCCTCAGCTTAAATGTACAAAACCACAAAAGGCCAGACACATGACCTACATCAATCTAACCATCACTGTACTGGTTGTCAATGTTTTCTTCTTTTTTAAATAAATGGTGAATTCAATTCTTCATTGGATCACTATTGACCATATAAAAGGCAAATTGAAGGTTAAGTGGGTTGTGCCATTGGGAAGCTCTGAGCCATATGCTAATGTATAATGTTTTGCAGTTTGCTCAAGCTTGCATGCATGCCCTTGATGTGTTTAATACACTAAAGCTGGTTGAACATACAGCGTAGAGCAACGTACTCAATTTGGATCTTAGAAAACACACAACCTCAAGCTCTGTGGAGCTATTGCACAGAAAAACATATTGATGGCTAAATAATATATACTTTTTCTGAATGGATGTGTTGTGACTGCAGAGCTAAAACAGTGAAGTTGTCTGCAAAGTGCCACTCTGAAGAAACTAATGGAACCCCAGGCTGCAGATGTGGTGGAAAAAGGCTTGGTTGGCCAGATTTAGGAGAGGAGGGACTGTTTTTGCAGCAAAGCAAAAGGGAGTGAGGCTAATGCCTCTGAGACGCGCTACTGCTGACATTTCGCTTCTTGCTTGTTTATGGTGGTGTGTGCGTGTGTGTTTGTTTGTGTGTGTGTGTGTGTGCATATGTGCTTGTTTCTCTTCTGCTTATAATTGTGCTGTGAGGTCTACTGAGGCTACAGACGTGAGGGCTGTATATCTGTATCAGTATTGGAGTTTCTCTTGACATCTTTATATTTATTGTTGTTTTTTTTCCCACCCATGATTATCTAGTATTGATTAAATCTTGACTGTATGGCCTCACAGAATGGACTGAGCTAGAAGGAGTTGATGCAACAGATGTGTCTTGTCCCTCCTTAATTGATGGTAGTAAACTTGGTGCGGTTCTAACTTGTTCCTGCAGTGTACTCTGTGCACAACTACCCTGTTGTAGAAATCACAACCATCTTTTCAGATTTTTTGACAAATCAGACAGTGAAACAGAGCAAAAATCAGTTTATTGCTTTCTCACTAATTACCATACATGTTTAGTATAGTAAATGTTTAGTACATTATGAGCCTGATGCCAGGTTAAATGAGTCACATAGGGAAATTTTCTAAGAGACTAATGAACCCCATGCATTCAGCATGTTTACATCAATGTGCTGGATACTGGAAACCTGACGGTGAGGTGCCACCTACTAGTCACCCAGTACTGTGCCAAGTGCTTATCTGCTTAGATTTAACATTTCAGCTAAAACACGCTTAGCCATTGATCTGGGTGCTGGCAACTGTTTCAGAATTGCCTGTAGCATGTCAAACGAAATAGACACCAAGGTCTAATAATCTTCCAAGAAGACTGCCTCTATGTTTCTTTGCTTCTTGTGGTAAAAAGAGCCAATGTGTTACACTCACACCCTCATTTGCAAATGTTTGTCTGCGTATGTTTGACAGCCTGTATACGTCTCATCACTGATCGGATGCATAATTTATTTCTGCCCAATTCCTTTCACATGCAAATGTGTTAAATTATCTGCTAAGTCATTTGCATGCCTCCACAATTATAAATAGGCATATTTAATTATTTGCTTGTTTTTATCTTACTAAAATGGTTATTTAAATTGTATCCTTAAAAAAAAAGAAAAAACTTCTGATATGAAAAAAATCATAAATAAAATCTTGCCAAAACAACAAACTAAAGGGCACTATGTTGACATTCTGTGCATAAACACAAGACCCTGTAGTCAAAACCTTTAGTCTGTACAAACATTGCTCATTACATGCAAAACATAACAAGGGGACATCTGGTAGGGCAAGAATCCCCTTTGAAGGAATTTATGCATTGAAGTGTACTGGGGAGGATTCTGACCTTTCTGCCCGAATTTCAACATTTCCAGCCTGGTTGCAGGGTCCACCATCATTTATTGTTACCCTTCAATGCACATTGCATGCATTAATAGGGAAAAAATGGGAACCTTTTTTCACCTGGGTGTGCAGTGGCTTGTGTTTGGTCATGGTCCACCCCTCAAAGTAAAGCGGCAGTTTTATCAGGTAAGTGCATTCAGACCAACAGTTCAAAGGCAGGCGAGCCGGGGCTTTTTTAAACCTTGTTGGAAGTTAATGCAGCTGAAAGATTCCCTTCGCACTGGATCTTTTGCCACCCCATTTAGGGGTTCAGTCAACCCTTCATTGTGGTGACTTTTAGTGCACAAAAGTGTAGCACCAGTCTTGATTGCATGTCTTTAGACCTTTCTACATTTCTGAGCGGAGCCCAAGGTTAGTGTTGGTTTCATTCCTTTTCAGTGTCTTCCCCCAGAACAGCAGGCAATTATCATTTAATACTAATGAGTGAATATTACCTGAAAAATTTCCACAGGCCAGTCAACACATCAGTCTGTTGCTATGTCTGTGCAGATGATGTTAACTAAATTGCCATCTGATGTCAGCCTTGGCAGCTGCAGTTTCATCTGCCGAGATTTTCTTGGCTTCCTTGTTGTGGTTCCCCCCTGTATCCGATTAAAGCCTTACTGGCAGTCTAGCACACCTTCCAGCGCTGCAGCTGCGTGGAACTTTGGTGCCATAGATTCTCAAAGCTGTTTATTTGCTCTGGTACACAAGATAGTCATCAAAGTGCAAAAAAAGATGACGGTTGAGATCACTGGCAAGGATCCAGAGGCAAAACACAAATATCAAATTTTTAAGGGCGTCATAGTCCCCTGTAGCATTAAATGGTATTCAGAGACAACTGTCTGCTGGGAAACAAGTACATTGATGCAGACAGGATTCATCAGTGATGCAGAACAGACTGTTACAATCAAAAGCGTTCTTTGAAAGTGGCGTGCTGTAGTCTAATCAAACACTGCAGTAAATTGAACTTGAATCATGAAGAGTGTGGGTCTTTGTGTATGTGAGGGTGTGTGTCTGTCTGCCTTCGTGTGTCTGTGTTTCTGAATTTGCATGTAAAATTCCCTTACACATCTGGCCTCCCTGTGTTCCCCTGTAATGAAATAGAACAAGCTGAAGAATTGGATGTAGTGTGTGACTGAGTATTGCAGCTCTGTTGTCTGCCACTTAGGCACAATCCTTGAGAGCCTGACTCGACAGAGGGCATCTGTGACATGAATAAATTAGTGGCGCATCTTTGTCTGTCTCTAACTCTAGTGTCATCAAGGGAACATAGCGTCAAGTTGGCTGAATTTTTTTTTTTCTCGAAACCAATCAATCTTTGCTTGTGGATATCCAGAACCACTAAATTATTAGGCTGCATATAATCATTCAGTGGTAAATAATGTAAAAAAAATATTATGTCCCCCTGTGACAAAATGTTAATGTTCTGTTGATTGTGTGTTTTTTTTAGGGTTAAGGCTAAAAAAGGTGTGAACCTTTTGAGTACGGAGTCCAAGAGCCCTCGGTGGAAGGTGGAGTGGGAAAGGCAGTCGGGTGCCAAGCACTCCATTGCCACAGTGACTGTCAGCAAAAACAAAGATGTAGAACCTGGGTAAGTCTGCTTGTTTATTTCTTCAAACTCGTGGTCAAGGAAAGACTTAAAATAATACAATTATTGGTGATTATGCAAAACATTGTATAGAGCCCTGCACTGATGGGGGCCCACAATATTTGAAGAAACAGTGGAATATATTCTACCATGTTGAATATGGCTTCAGGTTAGGATAGACGCTGGGAGTCTTCTTTTTTTCAAAACAACACTTGCAAACAAAAATAATTTTGCCATAGTGCGTTCATTGCTGCATGTTTGGAAAATGTCCCACTTTTAAGTTAACTCAGGAGCAGAGGTATTGACTGTTTTGTTACACATCATATTGACTGTTCCACATCATCACAAATCATGAAACCAAATACAAGACCACAAAGAAAAATGTACAGTGATAACACTGGCTTATGGTACAGTCCTTCAAAGGATTTTAGTTACGCCATGAGTTGGATGTTGAGCAGCTTGAGACGGTTGTGAAATTTCATTATTGCTATTGTCAGAAAACGGGTTAGATGTGGTTAGGGGTTTGGAATTAGGTCAAAACGGTTTTACAAAGTGCAGGGGTCCAGCATTGCATGGGAAGAAATGAAAGGCAAATACTCATGACATGGCATACCGGTACAGTATATCCTGAGTTTGGATGTGTCATGTATGTGTGTGTTCATCTGGCATCAACAAACCACATTTTGCATGTTGTTGGGGTGCATCTCAACACTTTTATTACATCAAAGAGGTAGCCTTGGAAGCAATCGGAAGACAAATCAGGACCCAATCAGACTCCACAATGGCGAGTTTTAAAGTATTTAAATAACATGCCATTAGATGCTACACAAACATATTATGCACCATTTTCAATGGTGGTTATAGTTTGTCTGGTAGAGAGATTTCGGTTTCAGTATTTTCTTAGTGAAACTCTGCATTGGTCATTTTCCATCATTAGCAGAGTTTCTCTTTATAATGGTACAATGGGAAAAGATACCACACAATGTAAACTCTTCAGAACTGTTGAATTCTTTCCAGAGGCATGCCTCTCTAAAATGGCTCGCTTTCACTAAATAAAAAGTTACTAAAGACTTCCCACTGTGCTCTTGGTCTCCATTCACCCCACAAAAAAGCTTGCTTGATGTATCATTTTTCTGAATAACAACCATACACTTGAAGGGCAATAGAAATACAATGGAAAAGGGCCTTTGAAATGTAGCTTATAAACAAACAAAATACTTTCAGTATTTACATGGAGAATGGGGCGAAGAAAATAAACATGTGAACTAAAGGCTTTATATCTCAAAGCTACACAAGCAGTGATAGAAACACACTTGTATAGCCTGTATTGAGATAATTCTCTCCCTCACTCTTGACAACTTTATTGGTCGGTGTTACATTCCACTACAAGCCAACATGAGTTATGCGTGGCAATCTCTTGCTGATCGGGGAGACTTCTCAGACTCTGTGCTCATTATTATGGAAGTCTTTAACAGAGCTAAATTTAGCCATGAACTACTGAAATTCAGACAGCCCATTAACTGTCACTGTCCCTAGTTTGCCACCGACAAGCAAAAATTTTAAATCTGTAAAGCCTGCAACAAAACTGAAAAAGTGGGAAAATGAAGTGAAGGGAAACTATACACACTGAAGGATTGACTATACACACTGAGTGTTTTCGAAGATACCAGATATGTATCTGTGGTGATGTATGATGTACACTTTAGAAGCCAATTATAGAAGAAACCCTATCTTGTTTTTTAAGATTACAATGTAATGACCGTAAAAGAGATAACTGGTGAGTTTTTTACACCCCAATTCCTTCCTCAGAAGCAAGTGATGCTTCATGTGACCCAGTGTCAAATGATGATGGGTGTGGTCTATAGTTCACAAGTACACCCACAGACCAGGGATGTATCTCCTGATATCCCCATCTCTAGCCTAAAACGATGAAACTGTCAAACTTTTTGGATGAAATATGAAACGTCTTTAAGCAGTCCCGTTGCTTATAGTGAATACTTGTTCCTATTTGTGCAATTTCTGTCTACTTTGGTATGTGGCTCTCTTTGTCCCTACTGTATATTTAGCAGAACCTTCCACTATTTGGTAATCAAATTGAAAAGCACCTTCCCCTGGGGTGCCCAGGATAGCAGATCCTAACCATCCTGTGAGCAGGCCTTATTTATTGAACCAGGTTGCACTCTTTTGGCCTTAAAGAGGAATGGCCTAGCCCTTCTCATTTTTCACTCATTTAAGTAGCTGGATGCCTCTAAGCAGCGTGATCCAAAGCGGGTATCGTTTGATGTATTTTTTCCACCCCTTTTGGAAAACATTCCAAGGTCAATGTCAGGATAGTTGCAGAATTCTGAAATACAGATTTTTTGTCTTCTGAAAATATTATTTCAATATAATAAAGGCAAAAAATAAAGGAAAATATCCAAAAGCTACAGTTTCAGAAATGTTTGTGATGCCCCTCTGTGTACAGTATATGCATAGTGTATGGGTGATAATACACTGGACAAATTCTCCCGCAGAAGGCGTTTTGCTCTGAAGAATATGTTCAATCAAGCACTTAATCCTTACATAATGCATAAAGACTGCGTGTGTAGCATGCCTCTGTTTTTCATTTTTCATATCTAGCATAATTCTGCAGGGTGTTGATAACTCTAGCTCTGTAGATGGGACTGTCTAGACAATGAATGGAGATCAAAGCAGAGCTGGCTGCTTTCCCTCAAGGCACAGCAACAAACTGCCTGGCAAACAGATGAGAGCGCAAACATGGCCATCAGAGTTGTCACACACTTCTCTTAACTCCTGAAGACAAGGTGTCCTCTTCTAGTCTGATAGATGTTACACCTGCTAATGTTTTCTGATGCTAACAAGTCATTATGTCTTTTTTTATCAAGGGTGACGGTAACCAATCTAACTTAATTTCCAGTAAAATCAAGTAGATCATTCAATTTCCAGTTAAACTGACTTATCGCTATAAAATCAGAAACAATCAGGGGCTATCACCCTTGAAAATGATGAGATGATCCTTGGGATGGTCTGTGATAATCAGCGGAGTTTGCAGTGGAGCCTGTGGTCTGTTGCTGGCAGTGTTTTTGCACACTGACTATTTAGTGATTCAGTGTTTACAGTTGTCAAGACTCTCCACAGCCTCCTCTGTGCATTGTTTGAGGTAATTGATTTTTGGTAATGACCTGCTAATATGGCAATTTTTAGGTAAGTGCCACTTTCCACAGAGACTACAAAATATTGTTTTTTTTTTACTTAATTTGTTATGTTTTAATAACCTTTTAACCTTGTAAACTTTTAATGTTTGCAGTGATAAAAGGTCTACAATGATATTTAATGAACTACTTCAGTATAGGAAAGACTGACTTTAATAAATTAGCAATGGGCAAACTATCTTGCTGTTTTTCCAATGTTTATCTTGTCCTTCATCGGTTGTCTGGGAATAGTTTTAACAGTTTGTTCTCATTGTACCTTTCTGCCATGGAAGGCTATTCATTGACATGATTTGTGCCCCAAGCAGACTGTCTTGTCTTTGTTTTCTGTCATTAATCTTCATTAACTATACATGCTGGTTTAGAAAGGACTAAAATGGTCAACTTCGTTTTCTCTGCTAGTAGTGCAAGATACACCACAGCCCTCCAACAGGCAAACATAAGAAATTAATTGCAGATAATCCCCAAAATAGTTAAAGCTTTTAATTAAGGACTTTACAATCACACTTAAACTAAGCACAATGGATAGCTGATTCATTTTGAAGTGTACCACTTAGTAAGTGTGCGCGCACAAACACACACACACACACACACACCTGCAAGGCACTCAAGAAGAGACAGCGACTGAAACTGAAAAGGCATTGTATAATTTTTTATTTGTTTGTTTTTACAAGGAGCACACCTGTTAAAATCCTCGATGGGACCCATCTTTTAGGGTTGTTTTCCCAAAAAAAAAAAAGATGAAAGACAGAGAGTGAGAGAGAGGAACAACAACAAAAAAATACACCCTGGTAATCACATGTACATGTGAGAGAATATGTGATGTCTCTTATCCACCAACATCTCGGTCATTTAGCGCATCAAAGGCCTTGTCAATATTTTATAGGGATTTAGATGCTTCTTCCTGTTTGTCCCAATTCCAAAAAAAAGAATAACATTGTGGCTTGCTGCTTTTTCAGCACAGTTGTCATCCATCATTTGTGGAGTTACCTGTGCAGTGTTAGTCACAACAGAGGCAATGATATTCCTTGAATGAGCATGAAAGAAACAGACAGGACTCATTTAGCCTGTCATATTACATTAGGCTAGGTGAGAAGAGGTCCTTGGAAAGATGTCTCGAAAGAGTACTTTTTTTCCTTACCTATGTGTGGCTTTATGTCTACCTTGTCTGTATGAAATCCATTATTGATTTTGAAAGAAACAAGAGGGACTGCTTTATTTCTTTCCATCAGTCACTTTGTTCCAGAATGTATCCAAGTACAGTTGTGTTTATAATCAGAATTTGTTGTTTGACATTTTCAACTTAACTTCACCCTGGTCACTGTTTAGCCACTCCATACTCCAAAGAATTGTAGTGGTATCTGTGACCGTTTTGGTTCTATCTGAAAGTACTGAGGTTTAGTAACACTGTTTTTAATGTTTTCACACACATAGTGCCTGTAGGTACATTTAAGCAGACTTCCCAGCCATGTCTGTGTTTGATTGCCGGCAAAATTCAAGCAAGCGGTCAAATTCTACCATAAATAATCCATTCCAAAACAACAGATGGGCCCTGAGCAGCTCCCTAATTGTTTCATTTGCTGATTGTTTCGATATATAATGCCTAATACATGACAGAACAGCTGTTTGTACTGATGGCCAGCACATTACGGCATTTAATAATCAACGCTTGCCTGACCCTAGTTAGTTGTTTCTAAATGAACGTAATGGTGGAATTTGGTCATGAGCCTCGCCATATTTTTTTGCTAAACCATGTAATGGATCATATTCTCACGGCCTGTCATCCTCTCCACAACCCCTCGCCAACACACACTCACACCTCCCCTCCCTCTCTGATTTTGTCCTCCAGGGAGATTATGGGCAACATAGAAATCATGCAGCTGGACTTTGAAATGGAGAACTTCACTAGCCAATCTGTGACCAGAAGGATCAACTGGAACATCGACTATCAGGGCCAGAATCCACCACCCGATTCCGAGAAGGTGGTTACAGAGCTAACGGTTGTGCAGAGGGACATTCAGGCCATTATTCCTCTCTCTATGGTAAGTAGACATCCGACTGTGGTAGCAGCAATACATTCATGAAAGAACAGAAAAGAAGCAAAGGACGAATAAAACTGAACAGCGCACAGTTCTGAGCTTCATGTTAAATTTTGTCCCCCTTTTTAGACGTGGCCTGAGTGTGGAGCACTCTTTAAAGGCACACCACTTCAGCCAGCCTTTGTTCCACCATCTAATTGCGCTGCTATTCCTTATCTGGTGGAAGGGGCTGTAAAGCGCGGCAGCTTAATGAGCGACATTTATCAGCTAATAGGTCTGTGGTGGCGAGCCCTGAAAGGTCAGGGTATCTGCTGCACGGTCGGCCCATCTGCCGTGTGCCGGAGGAACAGCTCCTGGAGTGTGTCGCACCATTATAGGGCCATTATAATTCAACTGGTTGGCGGGAATGGTCAAAACTGTTGCTCCTCTTAGCTGTGTTCTCCAGTTGCACACACACACACACACACACACACACACACACACACTCATACACACCACACACTCCTATTTACATATATATTTAAATGCCTCGGTGTGGTTAGTACAAGGCTGTGCCCATTACTGGAGCCGGCGTGCACCGTTGTGACAGTGAGGTGATGCTTAGTTACGTGAACGTGCCACAACTGCTGTCTGTGGGAGCTGCTATGTAAATGTGTGTGTGTGCGTGTGCGTGTGAGACACCTATGTACGTAAGACAGGCAGGACAGGGGATCAGAGGGGTGATGACTTGATCAGAGCGCACAGGGGACACTCACATCGAAAGATATTCAAATCACATGAGGCGTACAAGCCACTCAGATGTTGAGTTGAGCTGAGCTGTTTGCGCATCAGCGTCTGTGTGCAGTAGAATTAGAGCCCCAAGTATGAACAGAACTTCTCACTTTCCTGGATTTACTGGTATTAAACTGCTAGAAAAGACCTACACATTAGCCCAGGTACATTTAAGGTACAAACATTGTGATAATGTGTTGTTGAGCTGAGTTCTGCAATGTTATTTGTATTTAATTTCTTCCCTTTCTCTGAAAAAGGATAAGTTCAAAATGGTGTCACCCTACAATGTTTAGAAGCACAATACAAAAGAACAACAAAAAAAGACATTTACATTTCAGGACCTTAAATGAATCACTTTCTAACTGAGCACCTGTGCTCTACTTTGTGTACTGAGATGAGTATACATGCCATAACTTACACATAACTACACACATAGACACACATACACAATTTCATATATACATACCCCTGTATAAATTGTTACTACATATCTTTATGTGTACATATCTACATATCTTTATGTGTACATATCTTACAAATGCCTTCATTTGTACACACACACACACACACACACACACCCCTCTTCATCTCTGCACAAAGTAATACACACATGGCACACACTCAGTCTCTGAGCACAGAAAAGCTTTGGTAAGCAGATTGTGTTGCAGCCGTGGGTGGAAAAGAGAGACTTGCCTGGCATTTCAGGAGCTGCGTCTTTCGTGTGTGTGTGTGTGTGTGTGTGTGTGTGTGTGTGTAGTGAAGCTCCTTGCAGGAGGCCAGCACTAGATCAGCCCGGGTTATCATTTCACTCTGTCAGCCCCGGTCAACCTCCCTTGGCAGCCACAGTCTGGGCACAATTAAAGCCCGCCATTCCCAAACATCTCCCAGGCTACTTATTAACGAGTGGGGGGGAGTGCAAGCGCTGTGTGTGTGTTTTTGTGTGTGTGTTTGTGTGGGGCAGTGCACACATTTTTGTTTTATGTACATGTATATGCCTGAATCCATGTTTTGTCTCTGCCTGTGTGTGTGTGTGTGTGTGTGTGTGTGTGTGTGAGTGAGTGAGTGAGTGAGAGTGCAGAGTTGGCGATTGGTTGAGGGGAGGGCTGGTCAGGGCAGCTTCACATCTACCCCTCCCTCCTCGGCAGCAGCATCGGCAGGGGCAGCAACATCGTAAATAAAACATGGCGCGTTCCTCACCAGCGGCCGGGGGCACACCTCCACTGGCTGGTGCGCCCTCCCTAGTCTGGCAAAACACAGAGCTCAATCAACGTCAGCACAGCTTGATGGTCTTGTTTCATGCCGCGCATAACCCACGCAACCAAACGCATCCCCCTCAAACCCCTTCAGCACAGCAGTTTCAACAACAATAACAACCACTACAAAAACAACGACTGCAGCAAAACTAAACCTATCAGTTAGATGAGTCAGAAAAGGCTTTTAATAAAGGTATTCAGGAGTGGTGGTCGCATGCAGTCTCTCACCAGCTATCAACTTGTAAATCAAGCTGGGACGCGGATGGGGCGTCCACTGGCACAGCGGTGCCGGCTTGATAAATGCATCCTCTCTGTGCACCTTAATGCGGGTGGTATAAAATTGTTAACCTTGTCCAAACTTGATCTAGCGTGTTTAATGGTGCCGGAGCTTGTGTTGATAGCCCCATGCCCCCTTAATACATTGGGAGTCCTGCCTCATTATTAATCCGCGCTGAGCAGGTAACCACTTACTGCCGCAGTAAATTACTGCTGCTTATTTACGTTTAGGGTGCCAGATGAGAGCAAGATGTTGCCTGACGTCTTTGTTAGATTCATGCACTGGTTTCCCTTACAGGCAAAGTAGGCCAAAATGTTTTCTTTTTTGCTTGCATGTGTTCGTTTCCCTTAAAGACCATGTAGGCCAAAATGTTTTGTTTTTGCTTGTATGTGTTCATTTACTTTCAAGGCCGTGTAGGCCAAAATGTTTTGTGTGTTGTTTTTTCCCACAAAGCTTTTGTGCAATGCCTGTCGCCTTTTGCTTTTGAGTTCTTTTGCGTTGGTATATAGTAATCATATATACATTTGCATATTTGTCTTAAGCATCAGCAGGTATGCACCACATACATCGTCACCACATGTCATAGCGAAAATGAAATGAAGGGGAGGCTCGTTTTTCACTGCAACATGATTATGTGTCTTTAATGTGTGTTTGCGAAATGAAAGGCAGGAAGACAAAGTGAATAAATTCAGTATTTTTCCATAGCTCTAGCCCCAAGATAAAAAGACGAGTGGCCACAGAGTTTCTTCAAATGTGCAGTTTTGATTGAAACGTGGGGGAAATCTGCATAATGTTTGCTTTTTTCCCCCCAGAGGGTCACGAGGGAAATAAATTACAGTCAAAAGAGTTATGTCTGTCTCTGCTGCATGCTTTCTGCCAGAGTAATGAATTAATTCAGACTGCAAACAAGAAAAAGACCCTATGCTCTTTTTTTAATTGGGTGGATATAATTATTTGCATTTTCACCTTGTTCGCCAAGTGGTCAGTTGAGTAGTGAGGAGTAGTCATTTTTGCAGTTGCTAGGTTACTAACCATTGGAAATGGCTATGTCAGTTTGTTAGCTTGCCCTCTGAGTGCTATAGCATTTTGTGCATAGTTCTGCAAGAATAATTGGATAACTTTTGATAGACACCACAACCTGTCAGAAAAGTCCATCTTCCTGATTGATGCAAACATAGCAGGGCACAAAGTTTTTAAACACTAAGTAAAACCAGGTACTGTAAAACACTTTTTTCAGATTTATTGTACTTCAGGTTAATTTTGGAGTAATATTTACAGCAGTGGTCAATGAAGAACCCTGACAGACACTTAGCACACTGGATAAGGTTTGCGTCACATTGCATTATATTGTGTACTGGGCTCCTGTGCCAACTGCTGTGTGTGTGTGTGTGTGTGTGTGTGTGTGCTTTTAATGAGTGTCCTGTTCTTCTCTCCAGGATACTGAGATCATCAACACAGCTGTTCTCACCGGGCGAACTGTGGCCATTCCGGTGAAAGTGGTTTCCATAGAAATGAGCGGAATTGTCACGGATGTGTCCACTGCTGTCCAGTGCAAGTCCTCTAATGAAGACATTGTTAAGGTATGGCACGAACAGGCCCCGAGGCATCGGTCAACCTTCACTCACCTCCACCGATAAATGAATGGGAAGATGCTGCATTTAAATGGGTATTAAGCAGGCATCAAAACTTCATTAAAAAGACCCTTAGATTGCTCTATTGCTCTTGACTCTGGCCTCTGATCTCCAGAGAGTGTTAGTGTGGAGTTGTGTGTGTTTTTTATATTCCTTCCTAAATGGCTCACATAAATCAGAAACTCCCACCATGATTTAATTGCTTCCAAGAGTTTGAAATTTCTGAGTAGATATTGTGGCATGGTCCCCAAAGTATTCTTTACCCACCATTACATTTTGAAGGTTTTCTGTACAGTGAGAAATGTTTTTGTGTTTAAACATGAATTAATGGGCTTGTTCTATTATCCTTTCATGTGTTTCAATTTGCAAAGTGAAGGTGGGCATAAAGCATTAGAATGCCCAGGGATCCATTCTATGAACGCCACCCGGTGGGAAAACTGGACTTAAAATACTGCATACCCATCTCACCGATAAAATAATCATCCTAGTGTAGCCTCTAAGCTCTTATTTGTCTGTTGAATAATCCTTCTCAGACAGTTCTTTTTTCCCTCAAGTGCATATGGGTGTAGTGCCTGGAAAGAAATTTCCCCTGTCAGCTCAGTTTTTGTTTGGTTTTATAAAGTGTGAAAATTGCGGGGCAACTTGTAAAACTATTGTCAGTTACACATTGTTGCTATATTTTAGAGTGTTTTAATAATACAATAGCTTGGAAGTGTGCAATGTTTTGCTCTATGCAAACCTTGAATTAATTCAAAGCTTTTTTTTTTGACAAGCAGCACCCGTAATTGGATTTCTTTGTTTCAGAAGAAGGACCATTTAGTTATACTTACATAGAGGAAAAGACATTTTCCTTTCATTCTTTTAAATTTAGAATTATTATTGACACTATTTGTATAGGTAGGTATCTAAGGTCTGTCTTATTGAGTGGGCTTGCTTGACTAGCCTAGTCATTGAGATCTAGAAGCTAATGCAAGAGGAGCCCCTTAAGCCAAGATGTACATATATCCTGACAGTCTAATAAAACACTCTTTGTGGTATGGGAGAGGTTTGCACAACACTGACCCTGAACACTTTATCCTGGTAGCATTATTCTGCCTGTAGTAAATGCATGAATTCATGAGATTGTATTTCTTAAGTTTATTTGGGCCTGCAAATAGATATGGTAATTGGTTTGGCCCATATGCTCCATATGTGGTAATTTCATGGGATTTTATGAAGTATCTCTTTGCTATTGTTTCCTTATTTTATGACTGGTCAGATTAATAGCCAAGCCCCCATGTGAATGTAAAGGATGGCTAGTTTATGAGAGTAATATTTCTTAAGACATGCATGCAGACAGAGCTGAGATTAAGGACTGTGCTGGTCGCAGTGAAGGATGGTATGAATGTGTGTGTGTGTGTGTGTGTGTGTGTGTGGAGGGGGTAGGCGGCTCCCCTGTGGGGCTTTGACACTGATCACTGCTTCCTGAGTGCCACTCTTCCAGCTGATCCTTTCTCCCAAGGCGGTGTTAGTCACGCTGGCCGTACGAGGACGGGCACAAGTCCACAATGCCGCCCCACATTCCCAGCCCTAGCTGCCATCCGCTGTGCTCACTGAGTTTATCCCTGCCCAGGCATATTACTCACCAGCATGACACATCTACCTTTCACCCCTGAACAAGCCTGACATAAGGAGTCAGGCTGTTAGTGAGCAACTGAGTTTATCTCTGCTGAAAGGTGAAGGGGAACATAAAAGGTGTATAAAAAAGAGAAAAAGGTAACTAGGTATTCCTCTGTTGTTTCTTTTCAGTTTTTTATGCTTTTCAGCCTTGGAAAAAGTGTAAAACATCACATACTTTACCATATGTGCTAGCTTTCATACAAGTCAGATTATGTGTGCCGTAATGAGTGTGGGTAGAGGTTTGCAGCCACACGTTTACCCTGGTGTGTGCTGGACAGTCTTGCACTGTGGGCATAACTGGGAATAGGGCACACAGGGTAGGCCAGTCCTCATGCCACTCTGCCCTGACCCCCTTCCCAGCATTTGGCTGACACCATGGAAGGTGCCACAACAGATTAGTGCTCCCATGCCACATGGGCTGCTGGTCCTAAACATGATAGCACTTGCATCGACCCTCTCTGGGGCACCCGCCATGCCCGCAGCCCATAACAGCTTTTGACTCATAATTAGGCGGCCAAGTTTATCAAGAGGCTGCAGGAGCCTAGCTAGTTTTAGCACAGGCATGAATTGTAGGTGGTGCTTCATTCTTTTAAACAAATGAGGAAAAAAAAGGGGGATTTACCTGGGTGGGCTGCCAAAGTAAAGCCTAGTGAAACCCTGTGGAGTAGAAAGCATCAAACGTTGCCAAGAAACCAGTCTGTCACTCTGCAGCTACGCTAAGTGGCTGTTTGTGTATATGAAGAGTTCAAATGCAAACCCTCTAACTAAATTTTCAGAAATTAGCAAAACTCCTGTTGTTTTTATAACAGTTTTCACCACATCTCTATCAAAATGCAAAATGAATGTCATAAAGTATTATTTAAGTTGTATTATTTAAATACTACAGATATTTTGGAAGTTTATTTTATTTTGAGACACACTGTACAACAGTAATCTTTAGGGAGAGGATGAAGTGTAATACCCTCTAACCCGGACCTGGAGTTTTTACTGTGCTCCAACTCGAGGAAAGAATTATTCTTGTTTTTCTCAACACCTTTGGCTTCTGTCTTTTCCTTTATTAATATATTTCTCTTCACTTTTCTTTCTATTTCTACACTATTTCTACTCCTAGTTAGCCCTAACAATGATAGCAACATATATATCCCATATATAAAGTTGACAGGACAACAACAACCTACAGTACCATCACATTTTATAAGGTCCTATCGCATATTATAAGGTCCTATCAATTTATTTTTAAATTTTAGATGTTTATCAAGAAAATCTATTGCAATAACTGCAAAAATAGATTTTTTGCTTTTGCAATTAACAACTATTGCCTAATTAACACACTGTAAAGCTCAAAGTCTGTGTGGGCATGCTCTTAAATTAACCTTTAAATATGCTAATAATCAAAAGGTCTCCAGGATGCCTCCCTTTATTATCTGTAGCTAAAGTGTGTTTCACATCTCTTAAATTAGGCAAGGCAAGTTTATTTATATAGCGCATTTCATACATAAAGTAGGCAGTTCAATGTGCTTTACAAAGACAAAAAATAAAAACATAGTGGATAAAATAAAGTAAGAAAACAAACAAATAAGATTAAAGGAAAGTGTAAAAAGTTAAAAGAATAATAAGTTGATAAAGGACAGAAAATTAAAATAATAGGGTCAATTATTGCTAAATATTTGACCCTGTTGTTGTCTACTGAGTACAGCGTGGTAAATTCAAGCATGGAAGCAAACAGCAAAGGATATGTTATCCTTACAACCTGCTGGCATCTGCAATCGTGGCTGTGTGTGGGCGCACACTGTGTGGTTTTAAGCCACATGTTGAGAGACAGTGAGGGAAGACCTCCAGATCAATTCCTTCTATTGATAATATGGATACACCATGTGGGGAGTCTGGGAAGGCGCAGTATTTTATTTCACTGATATACCACACTATGATAAATCTCCAGCCCTGAAAAGACGGCAGATCTCGACCTCCATTTGCGGGAGATTAGCTTCTCTGATTACAGTGTCAGCTGCCTGAGACCCTCCAATAAATCATAGATGGTATCCCAAAGCAAAGCAAGCTATCTATTACAGTAAATTATTTATTGATAAACAGTGCTGCATTTATGAGAATCTGGTTGCTGACTTTTGAGATGGCAGGCATATGTTCATCTCACTCCCACAAAGTTTTCTTATTCCATATTTTATGTCTAAAAAGCGCATATAATCTGGTATCTGTAGTTGAAATTGAAAATCATGGGGGTGGAGGGGTTGAATACTATGGAAGCCCTGAACCGCAAGTGTAAAAAATAAAAAAATACCCTACAATCTTTTTTGTTGTTATTTTGTACGACATTATATCATTATAGCAGGGCTAAGCAACATATATATATATATATTTGTTTTTTTTTGTTTTTTTTTCCCCCCAATATATTATCTTGTTATTTTGAGATATTATCTCATTATTTTGCGATATTATCTAGTTATTTCGAGATACTAAGTCGTTATTTTGAGATATTATCTCATTATTTTGAGATATTTTTTGCTGTTTTTAGTTGAACTTTGAACCAATACCAATATTAGCCACTAGATGTTAACAGACGCACATATAGTGATGTCATTGGTAATGGGTTTATGGCAAATTATGGTAAATATCTTCGTTATGATAAAACAGGGAGTGCCTGTGACGTGCCATTTCAATCAGGGGAGAAGACATCAGATCAACTGAAGTAAATCATTTCATTTGTGTGTTATCTTCTATATGATTCTAAAAAAATACTATTTACACTATCTTTTACAGTCTGATTGCATGGCCACGAGTTGTCACGCAGTTGTGTAGGTTTGGACACGCAGCAAACTGCATTAGGCCAACAGTATCCTACGTTGTGACTAGGCCTGTTCAGTTATGTTGTGTAACAGTGTAGGATACTGTAGGTTATAATACCACTGGAATACAATCTGTTGAGATTCCTGAAGGCTCTCATTTCATTTCATAGCAAGAGCATATAATTTCAATATTCTATTACCTAATTTCATAGCAAAATAGCTTTGCCTTCAAGATCTATAGCAGCACATCCTATCCTTTTCAGCTTCACTCAACTGAACAGGCCCATTACCAATGAACTTCATGGGGAAACATTCAAATTGGTGGTCGGACCTACAGGCTGTCATCAGTAGGTGGTGCTGATTTTTTGAATGTAACGACTCAAAATACGACTTTTTATCTCGAAATAATGAGATAATGTCAGACAAAATAACAACATAAATTTTTTTATTTTTTACACTTGCGGTTCAGGGCTTCCGTAGAATGCATGTGCATGCTTGTACATTTGATAGTATTTCTCTTTTTTCCTTTTCCCAGTAATAAATGAATGAATAAATATTCACATTGCTACACAACGTGTTTTCAGTACAGCCTTTATTCTGACAGATAGCTGTTGAATACCATGTTATGTATGCCACACATGCTTTGAAAAAGTCATGATATTTTATTGATACTACTTACTGATCAAAAGGAATGATCTGTATTTGAGAAAAAAAAAATCACATTTTTTCACATTTTTCACAATGATGACCTTCCAGGTGTCCATGAGCTGCGACTATGTGTATGTGAATGGTAAGGAAACTCGAGGCTCCATGAATGCCCGGGTAATGTTCACCTACGAGCACCTGAGCGCAGCGCTGGAGCTGACGGTGTGGGTGCCCAAGTTGCCCCTCAGCATAGAGCTCTCCGACAGCCGACTCAGCTTCATCAAAGGCTGGAGAGTCCCCATCTTGCCTGACAGAAGGTAAGCAACCTTAATTCAATCACCGCATTTGTGTGTGTGTGTGTGTGTGTGTGTGTGTGTGTGTGTGTGTGTGTGTGTTCGTTCAGTCTCCCTCAAGTCTGTCTTCTTTTATTGGATTGAAGCGTAATCCTTGCATTCGAGTGTCAGACCAACTGGTTGTGATGAGATCAAATTCCTGTGCATGGGGTGCAGATGGGTTGCTTTTCACATTTTGATAAAAATGCCTTGTTTTAATTAAATGGCTTTAAATGGACCATTAAGATTGAAATGGAATCTCGTTTTGCTGAATTTAATCCCATTCAGGCTCATGGTAAATCCACACCCAGCAATCCAGATCCTTACCACAGTCCCTTTCCCTTCTCTCTAACAAGCGATATACACCACCGAGCGCACCCAAACTTGTGTACATTCACAAAGCGTAGGAGACTCCGGCACTTTAATAATTAAAACTGTCATTACCGAGTCTCTCAGAAGAGTCGAAAAACTTGAACATGGTGTGTTTTCACCTTGCTCATTGAACGGCTGACAGTCATCAGCAGGGGCCTTTAATTATGCAGATGTCTAGTTAATTTTAGCCTTCTCTCATTCAGATAATTTGCACAAACTGTTCCCGGTCTCAGTCGACACTTGCAGAACATATTTCAGGCTGAGGCTTGAAAGCTGATGGATGAATTGTTTCATTGGTTCTTTGGCCCTAGTGTGTTGCTTAAGACAAAGTGAAATAAGTACCGTCGCAAAGCGAGACAACTGGGTATTGCGGCACCAGTTTGTGGAGGATCTTAATGAGAAGAGACAAACCTCTGCTCAGAATTCCTCCCGTGTCCAGGCACGTCCTAACTCCTGGTGACCTCAATGGAGAAGATCACAGCAGGAGAGTGCAGGGGAAGAGAAAGAGAAGACTCATCTGTTAGCTTCACTGCCTCCTTAACTGACATGCCTCACCTCCCCAAGGCCACTGTTTATCCCACCCTCCTTCCACGATAGGGAAGCACAAACCAAATAAGCTCTCTCCCTCCCACTCCCTCGGAGCAACCTGTCCAGCACACAACACATGTTCCTGCTGATGTTTACGCTTTCAGACTGCCTACACGGGACTGCTCTACATTCTCCACAGCTTTTTGAAATCAATGCGATGGATATGCTTTGTCAGTCCCTGACAGACAACCTGCACTTGTACCTCTCAAGGTGTCTGAGGAGACGTCAAAGTGGAGATTAATTAGCTCGGCGGGCACAGCTGGGAAGGGAGGGTTTACCTTGTTACGCGGTCCCGCTGCGTCGAGCGAAAGGCCTCTTTAAAATATACACTGCCTTCTGGCTAGCTAGAGGCTTCTAGCTTGCAAAGGCTCGTTGTAAACAGACATCCTCAGACATCCTCATTCTTTTGTACTATAGAGATATAAAATGTGACAGTGTAGGCCTGGCTGTCAGATTCATATGCATAGCAGTAAACCCATCCACCTTTTTATTTATGTTCTTTCGCCTCCCAGAACCGCCAGGGACAGCGATGATGACGATGACGACGACCGCAAGGTGAGCCGCGGCTGTGCCCTGCAGTACCAACGCGCCCAGGTGAAGGTGCTGACACAGTTTCACACCACCTCCACGGAGGGCACCAACCAAGTCATCACCATGCTGGGTCCCGACTGGCAGGTGGACGTCACCGACCTGGTGCAGGACTCGCTCAAGGTGGTGGACGCTCGCGTGGCCGAGCTGGTGGACCGCACCGTGCTGGTGGGCCTGGAGCTTGGTTCCTCCTCCCTGAAGGTCAGTCAGCCAGCACAGTCTGCCCCTGCACCAATCACAACACAGTGTTTAGTTCTCTATTGTTATAGTTACTGATTTTATCTTGCTTCCTTAAATAGCGGTCCAAACTCGGACATATATAGTACTGTACATTTTAGATTTAAGATTCACTTTCCCAAAAATGCCTGTAAATTCTTGAGTGAGATCCTAAAGGGTTACTATCAGTGCTTACTAAAATTGAAGGACATAAATGCAATTTAGCCTAAGCATCCAGAACATTTGGCCACTTAAACAAGCAACTGTTATTTGAAGTGCACACATCAGCCCTTCCCTTTAGATTCATGGTTCAGACGCTGTAATGCCCATTACAGAATGTTCCAGACTATGATGGATGATCTCTCACAGTGGCTTCACTCCTGCTCATCTGCCTCGGCATCTGCTGTGAATACCGGGTCACTTGAACAGGGTTATGATGTTGTTGCCGCTATGCAAGATGACTGATTTATAGTTGCCAATAGGGCAATATGCTGGAAAGTTTTAAAACTGATTTGAAGAATGCAACTTTCTCCCCTTGAAAGACAAAAAGCTTTTTCCCCCTGTGCTCATATCTCTAAAATAGGCTTTTAGCAGGCTGTGAAAAGTTCGATCGTGAGCGAGAAAATGGGGTGTCTCTTCTTTGACTTTTCAATGAAAGTTTTCTCTTTTTTTCATTCACAAAACTAAATGAGTTACACAAAAGGCAAGTAATGGCATAGTCCAGACAATCAGTTAAACTTGGTAACTGTCAAAGGTTTAATCTTACAATCTCCATTGTCAGCAGTCACTGGTTGGAAACTGAAATTTTGTTTTACTAAATGTTCTCATTGAAATGCTCAATGAACACTAGTGGACTTAATATCTTAGTTCTTCATAATTAAAGATCAGTAGAGATCAATTGGCATATTCTTTAAGCACATCATCCAATATATGGAATGTCTCGCCTATCACTCTGTCAAACACACGCACATTCTCTCTCTCTCTCTCTCCCTCTCTCCCTCACTCAAAGACACTCACTCATGCACTGACTTCCTGTGTCTGACTCCCTCTCTCTCCCTCTCTCTCTCTCTCTCTCTCTCTCTGGTGAACACTTACACTGTTATTGGAAATGGCTGGAAAAAGAACATTAAGCATTGCCAGGACGGACTCCCATCAGGGAAAATTAATTTAATAGTCCATACACAACAAACAAGTCCAGCAATAATCAGTTCCAGTGATCAGCAATGGTCATAATTACAAATGGACACACGCGCGCTCGCGCGCACACACACACACACACACACACAAATTACTCCATTAACTTTCAGAAGGGCTCTGGATGGGTCAGAAAGGTCACCTAGAACCACCAAGTTCATCCACTTGGGAAGCATTTCAGATGTTTGTCTCTATTCAAAGAGATACTCATGGACTTTGCTGACAAATGATCAGATTTTTGTTTAAAAGTCATGTGTAAAAAAACGTGCACCTGTAGATATCCTGCACAATAAGGGAAAGGGCTGTGGAGAATTTGAACTGTCTACTTCTAAGCTCTAAGCTCTGGAGTAGGTTATGGCTAGACCACAGTCAATGTTCGCCCCAGACAACACACACTCACTCACTAATATTTCTTAGACTACTACTACTACTACTAGACACTGTTTAAAAGGAGTAACATTCTTTCACTCTGAAAATATTCAGGTATCAGTAAGTGTTACTAATGCTAATGTGGAGAAATAATAAGATGTCTGTAGTGTTTTATTATCTATTAACACTATATTATCTAACACTAAAATCTATATACTGTAAAGACTTATAAAGACTTTTATCCTTTTATTCCCAGTTAAAATCTATTTAACCCTGTTAAGTTGAATGGTGAGATACTTTTATTTCCAAATGGGGTTTTATATAATACAAATGTATCTGAAACACTGTTAAATTGTAATTAATACAGGAAAGTAATTATTATCAATACCAATATACTACAAGTGACATCACTATTTATCTAAACAACAAAACAACAAAGTAAATATCATATAAATTAAATACATTTCAAAAACTATATAAAAATATGAGTTTTCTCAAAAAAAAAAAGCATAAGGGTTATGCTACGATAATATTTAAGGGCACACAAAAACAGTCCAGATATCAGCTTTTTAACACCACGGTTTCTGAGAATCTCAGTGTCTTGCTTTTAGATAGGACCTAGAAGAAGAGTTTCAAGGGAGATGAGAAGTTGATTGTGAAACACGTCGTTTAGAAGTATGGATGAAATTCAGGAAGTATCTTTTTTTCACAGATGTCAATTTACATATATGTCTGTCAGTGTGAAATGTTATTGTGTCTGTTCAACTTTTCAGTTTGAAGTCTGATTTTAAAGCTTTGCTTAAGCAGTTGCTTATTATTTATTATTTGGCACACACTCACTATCGCTACACATTCGCTATCAGCAAACACTTAGTGTATCAGAATAGGTTAGGAGCATTTAAAAATCATCAACTCATGCCCTCTTGAATATTACAAATTTAAAATTGGTTTTAGTTATTATGGGCTGTAAATGACTAGAGATTTTGGTTTAGGTTGGAGTCTTTGGTAGAGTTTTTTGGTATACTCTGGAACACAGAGTGAAAGAGTTATATTTATGTAGTAAACACAAATACACTTACACAGGACATCTGCTCTGTAGCCTTTATGAACATAGGCATGGAGGCCTATGTTATTTCAGTCAAATTTGACCAGAAGAACATGGTTAAGCATTATATGCATGTGTTCACAGGTGGAATCCCCTCTTGCTGTGGAGGCGGTGCTGGGAGAAACACCGTTCTCTGTCACTGATGAGAAGGTAACCATCGTGGAACTGCGAGCTCATGCCATCTCTGGCCTGACGCTGTCACTGCAGCCTAGTCCTGGCAACAGCCACACAATGGTCGCTAAGGCAACGGGTCTGCAGACTCTTACCACCCCCAAGCAGGTATGTTGAGTCGAAGTTGTGCGTTATGTTCATGATAATTATACCACAAATTAATTTGAAGATCGGAACAGGAACAGGCCTGCCAGATAATTATTGCCATTTCCTGTCATCTCCAGCTTTCATAAAGCTGGATTAACATACATAGATCAAAATGCCTCTGCACTGTTTAGCATGCCTACAATCAATCAGACCAATGGTTTCAGGGTAAATTCTGTGGTATACCTCATTATCTCAAACAAAACACATGTTAAGCCTGCCTCTGCTGTGTTTGGGTCATTTTTTTAAAGGAAGCAAGTTTAGATGGTGCAAATAACCACATTTCCAACGCACAGCATCTTCATTGGAGTCAAACGGATGATTTGATTAATCATTTATTTTCTGTGAATATTTTGTGCTCACCCACTGCTACTATAAGTTTAATGGGTTCCGAACCCTTTAAAACACAACTTGTGACAGCATGTATTTTCACTGATAATCTTCTTTATGTATTTGCCCTTCAACACTGGGTGAAAGTGAATTAGTTATTTTAAGTAAATGGCAATTAAACTGCATAACACAGTTATTATTTCATTCAGCATTGTTCATCAGTGCTCTCTGTGTGTGGAGTTGTATACACAGAGCCCTCAAGTGTCATGGCAACTAGAGATATGTGCAGCATAAAATTAGCTCTGTTTGCTTCATTAGCTTGATGGCCTGCAAATATGCCAAAATCTGCAGTCTTTTAGCATTAAAATCAAACTCCATACAAGAGCACTGTTGGGATAATTTTGTGACTGTCTTGATCAGAAACTTGTGGTGTTTGTTAAACTCATTCAAATTAAACTAAGCTTAAATGCCAAGACAGTGAATGCACCCCAAGATCCAGTGTGGACAACAGTAGGCCTTGATTGCTTTGCCATTCACATGCAAGCCAAATATAACTAGAAAAGGCTGCTTGATATTCAGGTTTATTAAATTCTGCCAAGGATCTCAGCTCCCAGTGTGAGAATGTCTTGTTTAATAAGAGGCCAAAAACATGCTGCCACCTTGGTTCCCCCCCATACTCTTAACCAGCGCCTGGGGCCTGTTGTTCCGTTGCTTTCTAATCCTCCTAAAGCCATAATTGGCCATGCACTCTTACAAACACATATGCGCACACACATACTCTCAAACGCACACATTCATACTCTGTTTTGAAAGAGGATTGGCCTCCCTCTCTAATAGAGAGCAGAGGGTTGCTCCATTGAGCCCGAATGCCTGTGGCCAAATCCTACATCAGACAGGTCTGGGCCTTCATCCGGCTCTGCATTAAATGCCAATTTCTGGGGCCGCCCCTTGCTTGAGCACCTTAAGGTTTACTTAGCATAGTGTCTTGTCCTAAGTGCTCTCCGAGGCTGGCACTACAAATACAAGCATTTTTTCGTGTTCTGGGGCTTCCTCAGAGGAGTCCTCAGAACAGTTTCACACAGTACAGCCTAAATGCTCCACCACACACTTTGATGGACAACCTGACACAAGGCCAAATAAGGCCACTGCTTTGTTGCTATTTTGGAATGCTCTGATCGCGTATTACACACATTTTCTGTGAGACGCCGGGTGAAGGCCTGCCTTTTTTCTGCCAATGCCTCCACCTAGGCTTGGAGTACTGCCGTTGACCATCCTCATAATTAATGTAATGTTCATCCGCTGGAAAGATTTTGCCCAAAGTGGTATATGAAAGCTCGTAAAACCTGTCATCTCAGAGGCACATCTGTTCACACTCGCCTCTCTGGCCGAATATTTCTGGTCAATTAAACTCTCCCTAAGATTGTTGGGTATGGAGTGATGAATCCTCATAATAAAATAGGTTCAAGGGTGATGCACCCAGGCACTTCCTGTGCTCTACACACACACACACTCACACACACACACACACACACACACAAACATACACACACACACACACACACACACACACACACACACACACACACACATGCACATGTATACACCCAGAATGATTAGCTGGAAGTGCAAATCGCCAGCCCTTCTTTCCTCCCATTTTTAGGTCCGGGTTTCTAATGTGGCAGAAATGTGCCTGGTTCATGATGAGCAATGCTGCGTTAGCTGCATTATTCAAGTCATCTATGTCAAAGATCTCCTTTATCTTTTCAAGTGGGGTTGCTAGGAACAGGGCCATGGAACAGGAGTGGCAGTGGAAACCTTGAGGCTGCTTTGTGACAGAGGAGCTTGTCAGGACCCCTACCCTCCAGTGTCCTGTTCTAGACCAGGGGATTCACAACATTCTTGCCTCACTGATTAAAAGAGCCACAAAGGCTGGTTGCTAAAAAGGCTCTGACAGAGAGAAGCTGTTGTTTTTCTCTGGTTACAGTTTAGCAAAGAGTTCTTCTTTTCCCCTTCAGAAAACTTAACTTGTATTGCCAGGGCATGATTTCAGGCAGACCGTTATTTCTATTGTTCTACGAACCATACACAATCTGTCAGATAAGTCTTGTGCAGTCAGGCAGGTCTGTCTGTTGCAGCCCCCAGGACAACAATGGCCAGTGTCTATCCTGGGATGCTCCCTAGCAACCCCCTTCTCTCACTGTGACAGAGAACATCTGAAATCTCTTTGCATCCCTGATCACCAAAGTCACTGTTGCAGTCTAGCGCTGCCATGGAGAGAGCTCAACAACTTAAAATGCATGACAAAGATACACAAGTTTGTCTTACCTTTCTACAAGGTCAGATATTGAAGAGCACTTTTGTTTGAAAAAAAAAAAGCCAGTTGTAGGAAAACTATTTTTGATATATTTTAAGTGTTTCTTTATATTTTTATGACACATGCTATAATCTGTCTGGTAGATATGGGCAAGCTGAAGGCAAAATCCTTTTGTCTGAAAGTGGATGCCTTCAGTTAATGAATGTGGGATGATGAAACCATTTGGTCTCATCAGCTGTTGAAACTCACTCCATGTTCCTTTTCTCTTTTGCTGTTTGTTTTTTTGCCATCTGCCTCTGTAGGAAGCCAGCTTGTCAATGTGGATTTACTACAGTGACAACACTGTGGCTCCATTGAGTCTGTACGATTCCAAGGACTACAACCTGAACGCCACCACTTTCGATGACAAGGTGGCCTCTGTGACTCAGCAGTTCCAGCGGTGGCCTGTCATCACGGCCGAGGGTGAGGGTTCTGGTGACCTTGTGCGTGTGGAGATGACCATATGCGAGGCGTGCCAAAAGACCAAACGCAAGAGCATCATTGCCACATCTTCAGTGTACGTCAGAGTACGTTTTGGGCCAGAGGAAGATTCAGAGGAAGAGGTGGAAAGTGAGCTGGAGACTAGGGAGCCCTTGAACACGAGGCGGCCAATCATTGACTCCAACGGCGGTGGCGGAGGGTACGTGCCATCCAATGGGCAGCCTGCTAGTGTCCCTATCGACTACACCAACTTCCCTACCACCGGTAACCAGGAGCCCCCAACAGAGGAGGATGAAGAAGAGGACGAGGATGATGACTATCCACCATTGCCGCGCAGTATGACTGATCTTGAAATTGGCATGTACGCTCTCCTCGGTGTCTTCTGCCTCGCCATCCTGGTGTTCCTCATAAACTGCATTGTCTTTGTCCTAAAGTATCGGCACAAGCGTATTCCACCGGAGGGCCAGGCAAACATGGACCATTCACATCACTGGGTGTTTCTGGGTAACGGGCAGCCGTTGCGTGCTCAGAGCGACCTGTCACCGCAGCAGGTGGAGAGTCCCAGCAACCCACTGGAGGGAGTGCAAACGTGCTGCCACGGTGACCACCACAGCAGCGGCAGCTCACAGACCAGCGTGCAAAGCCAGGTGCATGGCCGCGGCGATGGCAGCTCGGGTGGCTCCACCAAAGAACACGCTGAAGATGGCAGCTCACCCACATCCAAGCGCAAGCGAGTCAAATTCACCACCTTCACCACACTACCCACTGAAGACTTGCCCTACAACTCCATCCCCATTGCTGATGAAGAGGACATTCAGTGGGTCTGCCAGGACATGGGCTTTCAAGACCCGGAGGAGCTGCGTGACTACATGCGCAGGATAAAAGACATAGCCTAGTGTGTGCTGCCACACTTTAGGGCTTTATAGAGCTTTCTAAAGACCTTTTTCCTTTATATTTTTGCTTTTCTTTTTCACTTTAATGGAGGTATTTTTTCAAACTTACAAAAAGGCCAACTACAGTGTTTGTTTTTGTTTTTCTTTGCACAGTGCTGTTACCTGTACACATTCACACTTAATGGACAATGGCAAAAAAACAACAAACAAAAACTATAAATGGATAGATGGAAAGCCAAAGACAAGACTAGAGGTTCTCAATCACTAGCAAAATGGCTTCATGTGACAGGTCACTCTCCCAAGGATGATGGCGGAGTACAATCTCAAAAGGGAAACAAATGTTTCTAAGATGAGGACGTTCAGAGGAATGGAACTCCTAAATGCTCTGTCACTCCTCGCTTGGGCGAGAGCTTGCTGAGACTAGAACATGATGAATATGTGTGGAATGCATTAAGTCTTGGCTCAGTTTTCCTAGTTTTTGTCAAAGAAAACAACTATTTTACTCCAACTAAGAGGCCTTTGATGTGCAGATTTCATTTAAACTGAGGGTTTGAAGAGGACTGGTTTATGCCATCTCAGCAACTGACTCTGAAGTAGTTCTTGTCATGCATATGTAATGGATTTTTATTTTGTTTTCATTTTTAATTAACTGAATTTATGACTCTTGTTATTAATTATTGTTACATGTTTTGTTTCAGATGAGTTTCATATGTTTGCTACATTTCATACTCTGTATATCATAGCTGATTTCTTCACCACCCATCTTAGTTCAGTCAGATGCCTTATTACACAGCTTTTTTCCGTCACTGCTTACTTGAGTGACGTATTGTTTAGTCCACATTGGTCATGGCCAACGTTGGGAGCTATTACTGTACCAATTCAAATCTCCATGAATCGTGACATCTGGGGAAAGAAGAGAGCTTGTACATTGTGACCATTAAATAATCCTCTCTGACATTCTTTGCATGATAATGAGGCACAATCAGCAAATTTTTCCTTTTTTTTCCAAATTTGTAAATGTTTGTATTGTAGTAAATTATCTAATCATACATAAACAATACTAAAGGACATAACTGTATGTTATCATGCATTACATGCATGCAGTGCCGGGTCTGCCCTCCAGCCTTTCCCATGTGTAGATACATACCATGGCCAGCTGAAGAGCCCTTGCTGGAGTAGAGCCCTCTGTGGTACAGAGATCCCTGACTGCAGGGGGGAGTCCAGCTGGGGAAGCAGCGAGGATGTTCTGACTCAATGCTTTAATATTTGGTCTTTTTATAGTTTTTTTGCCACTTCCACTCCAACTGTTCAGTTTAAAACCCCAGTTTTTAAAGAGGGTAAAATAGAAAAGATGAATTACAAAAACTAAAAGCAACCATCAAAGGGGCCATGATCTAAAACCTCTGTTGACTTTGTCCGTATTGATATGGGATCATGTTATTCCTGTTGGCACTTGCCAAATCATGCATTAGTTTGAGTTCCACTGTTCCCATTCATTTTGTCTGGCAAATGTTCAATGCAGTGTTATGTGACAGGCACATACTGTAGATTCAGGAATGTTTTTCATGCAATGTGGTTGTTTGCCACATCATTTTTCACACTAGCAAATGCCAGTGTGATTGGCCGGTTGCAGTGCTCACATTAACACAGTAACTTGAAAAGGTAGTCTCCAAGGACTCTAGCAGGGATGTTAGTTGTAGATCTTTCTAAACTTGTAGAACTAGAAGTTCACACTAACATCGGTCCCCTGAAGGACATGATGACATTTACTAGTGTAGAAATGTTGAAAGTCACAATCTGAAAGCTTTGAGTCAGTTAAATAGTGTCTCTGAAAGAAATCCGGTTCTTTGAGGAACTCCAGACTTGATGTATGTTCATGGGTTCCCTCACTAACAGTGGTTGGTTTAAGATGAAACGGAGTGATATGTTGTAGCCCTTCATTTGTTTGCAAAGTCACACATAGAGTATTTTTTCCTTCACCATCATGTATAATCAGGAAGAGGTCCTGTCTTTGCCTAGTCGCACTGACCTGGACCTCAAGCACGATTTAAGTACCTCTTGCACCTCAATCCTGTTGACATTTCTGTCCCCTGGCAATCCTAGCACCCAATAATGAGTCCTATGCCTTGGTTAATTTTCCAGCACTATTCCTGTGTGTATGTCCAAGGGCTTGACTGCATATTAGCCCAGATGTGGCGATGTGAAAATGTTATCATCAGCTTATGTTGTTTTGTGTTTTGTTTTCCTTTTTTGTGATTGGATTCACAACAAAAGGCAAGCCATTCGTACAAATAATTATTAGGTTAACATGACAACGTAAATCGAGTTGCTTTAAAAAAATAAAAAAAAAAGAAGTTTATTTTAGACCCAAATTTCTCACATTTATTTAGTGATGGTGTCTCAGGATGAATGTATAACTCTCAACTGTACTTTGACCATCGGATGAATAGTTTGATCATGTGTGTTCCTCTGGTTAGTGTCTAGCAGCTCTTCTCTCATTGTTTCCTCCTCAATTTAGCACCATTTTAATCACATTCATGATTGCTTTAGATTTTCCCTTCATGTATATATGTACATGCAGTTGTATAATGTGTGACTTTGGTGTACATTTCCATCACATGCATTTATTTTCTTTATGTGATTATTTTATGTTTTGTTTTTTGTTTTTGCTTATGTATGTTTTTTTTCTTATTTGAGTTGTTTGTGAGCTGCTATTAGGGATTTGACCTGGCCAGACTCTGTGGTTGAATATTTAGAGCTGCAGCCCAATGGGAGGCCTGCATCTGCACGGTCCAAGCAGCATCCCTGCTGTGACACTGGTCATGTACAGAGCACTGTTGAACTTATTGTATTCTCCTCAAAAAATACAACCCTTGTATTTCCCCCTCTATGTAATTACTAAAGAAAATACAATGCATAAACTTTTACATTTTGTGGCTTGTCATTGTACATTACATTAAAAGGCACAATTTACATCCCAACAAATCTCTGTGACAGATAAAAATATATATATATATTATCTATATATATAAATATATATACACATCATATCTATATGTATCATATATGCATTGTGGTCCATAAAAGCATTTAAAGGGATAGTTCGGTTTTTAACACATTGAGCCCCTTTCACAGGTTGTCTAAAATGCAATAAAGTGGTTGACATCGAAATTTTGACGATTACTTCTGTCTTGGCTATTTGGGAAATGTAGAATCGCCTCTGGCTGCCTTCAAAATGGCTAGCAATGGGCATATGTTGTTTCTATCCTTAAAACACTGGTTTTAAAAAAGTGCTACTCACCAAGTGGTTAGTGGTGCTCAATGATGTTCCAAAACGTGTATCGTAGCGAAATAAAGCTTCCGTCATGTTTTATTTGGCACTTTGTTTATATGAAGGAGCAAATAGATCCCTATGGGACTTACAAAATGGCAAATAAAACATGACAGAAACTGTATTTTGCTACGATACTTGGGTTGGAACATCAGCAAACGCCATAATCACTCCATGAGTAGCACTTTTTTAAAACCAGTGTTTAAAGGATAGAAACAACACATGCCCATTGCTAGCCATTTTAAAGGCAGGCAGAGCCGATTCTATGTTTCCCAAATAGCCGAGACAGGAGCAATAATAAAGATTTTGGTGTCAACCACTTTATTTCATTTTAGACTACCTGTGAAAGGGGCTCAATGTGTTAAAAACCGAACTATCCCTTTAATTAAGGATGTTTGTCGCATACAATACCTTAAACATACCAGTGACAAAAATCTATAACAATATAAAATTCCAGGTAATAAAATGATGCAGAGTGCTTCAACAAAACTCCTGTTGTGTCTCAGAGGGAAAAAGTGCTTTGTCTCAAGAAAACTTAAAGTGAGATTGAGTGCCATTTTACAAGAGCCAGCAGTTTACAAGGTGGCCTGTTCTAAATGTGAAACCATCGTGCAGCACCTGGAATGGCACAGACAGATGTGTCATCCCCCCAGTATGATAAATGAGAGGGGGCAGTTACGCAGGCCAACTTCTTTAGCTGGCCAGACACTATTTAGATGCTTCCTGGTAGATGAGGACAACATACTAGCCAAACAGAGCAAACGCACTGTTCAGCAAAATCACCAATTCAACCCCCACCCCCAAAAACACAAAGAAAAACAATGACACTGCAAAAATTTCTAATATAGGAATTCAAATTTTTTTTGGTTGCGGATATTTTTGGGTCAGTTAGGATTACATATTCCCAGTACAGTATACTGTCCTAATTTGTTTATTAATGGTTGGATATGATATGCTTTAGTGTAAGTACTTATAATGAGATAACTAACACACAAATTCTGATCGGTAGAACACAAGTGCAAATAGTATTGCATAGTTTCAGTTTGCTCACAGCAGGCTATGAGTTCTTACAGTATGTGTCAGTGGTAAGTGCTCATTACATTGAATCCATCCTTACATCATTATCCTTCCACTTTTTCCGTGCCCTGTAAGTGTAGTGCAGGTACCATCTTTATCTCCCTGCGTGGTCCTGACCAGGCACTGATTCCCTACTGTGACACGAGTCCCGGGGGTGCTCAGGAGAGTCCAGATGTTAAGTGAAGGCCCTGCGCCTACGCCATGGCATACAGTCAGCAAGCCAGAGAGCCTGCCAGCCTCCCTCTCTTATTTTCTCTCCCCATTTCTCTCCTCTTTCTCTCTCTCTCTCCCTCCATCCGTTCCTCACACACGGCTGGATTTAGCCATCTGTCATGAAGGCAGAGGCAGTAGAGGCAGGGCCCGGTGTAAATCACCATTCCGCTTATTGCTGTATGTGGCACTGGAGGAGCTTGGCAGTGCAGTGAGGAGCCACTGCAGTGGCTCTCTAACTCACATTTGCACATACACACACTCACTTCCACACCTCTTGGCCTAGGCTGAGACCATGAGTCAGCACTGATTTGGACGTGGAAAGGACGATGTCTGGAATAAGCCTCAAGGGGTCTCATCCCACTAGAAATGCAGTACTCCCAGTAGTACACACTGCTCTGCACCCATTGTTAGCTGCAACACACCATTTCAAGCTATTTACATTTTATGGGTTGAAGAGAGAATTTTTCATGTGATTTTCATTTTGTCACTTGTCAATTAATTTATGCTCATTCGTACACCACTAATGGATGGTGTAATGTACATTCCTTACCTACATGACCAAATGATTCACTTTGGCTACTTTCGGGTTAATGCTCACCCATTCATACTTTCAAAGCACTTAATGGTCGAGACAGATTTTATAGGTTAAATTTAGTGTGGCCAGAAAGCAATTTGAAATATAAAAAAAAAAAAACTACCACCACTTGTACGCTGCCATTTCAAATATATTTGGCATATACTGTAATCTCAATAGGGAGCTTTTCAGAACGTTGATTATGAGAAGCAATAAAACCCGAGAAGGTACATTGGCAAGTAATGGCTGTGAAGGCTTCCATCAGTCAGTTGAAATCATAATTATATTTTTAGTATTCTAAGGCAGAGGGGATCTATTAAGGTTTATTCTAAATAGCTAATATTATGGACAGCCTGATTTCTCATCAGCAGTAATGATCTCCGTGACAACCCATCATCATGTCATAAATATGGCGTTATGCATGCGTATGACTTTGTGGAGAAACCCAGTGAGAGATTCCTCAGAGACGAGCACCATACCTGGAAGAAAAAGATTACAAATAACACCATAGTGTGGGGTTTATCTGCTGGGACTGTTTTGAGGTGATTATTAAGTTGGTAAAGCTTTGAAGCTCTAATTTCTGAATCTCAATGTCACTTCCAAGGTTATCTTGGTGCAGATAATTCTCCAATAATTTCTCCAAAGAATTTGTGTAACCATTTACTTGATTCATTAATGTAGTGTCTGCATAAATTGTGTATTATTTCTTTAAAAGAAATTTAAAGCTTATCTAGACTAATAATAATTATGTGCTTCTGAAAGGACTTTAAAAACATCTTTTTCCAACATTGCTCACTGACTGCACCTTGGTTATTGCTTAACAATTTCAACCCACACTGTTTTTAATTTTGACAATACGGTAGTGTGGGTTTTTCCAACCTTCTCACAGTACACTGCTTTACAAATAATATACTCCTCTTCTTTCACTGAAGCAACCAACATTTGTGATGGTTCTGTTATGATTGTAGTGCTACTTCCATTAAGATAATGTGATGGCTAAAAAGATAAAAGATACTGTGTCACACTAACCCCTCTCTCAGGAAGAGGAGGAGACCATAGAGTTGGAGATGAGTGTTTATGACATATTAAAAGGAATCATAATGTGTGTCTTTCAAGGGAATGTAGAATGATTGTGCATAATCATATTTTCACTGTTTATATCCTCCTGCTTAATATATGACTGCTAACCCCATTGAGAGGTTGGATCTGTTGACTTTTGCTTAGCAGCAGCAAGGCCAACTGAAACAATTGGTATGATGACCCAATTTGGAGGGCAAGCAGGTCTAGCATCTTTTCCTCCCAACGACCCACGAGGAGCGAGGCCGCCTGACGGAGAGTCAACCCACATGGACGGCAGTGTCGGCTGCCACTCTCCTCCCTCGCCCCTCCCCCTCTCCTCTGCTCTCCTCTCCCCTCTTTTCTCAGCTCTCCTGGGACGCCATCATTAAACCGATTTCAGCTGACTCACCGGGCCCCTGCAGGCCGTAAACATCCGTGCAGCGCCAGGGCCAACGTGTGGCCGAAGTCCTCTATGCATTCCAATGATGCAGGATGTGATTACCAAACAAGATGGATGTGTTCCCCCTTGCCAACACTCCCCCACTACAGCACCTGTCTGCATTTATTCAGCCTCCAATTCAACTAACTCTGCTGCATTTCTGGGTTTGTACTTTCTAATACATTTTTACCATTACTTTGCAATTTCCTTGAGGCCACCTCATACACGGAACAACTGTTTCCGAGTCCCCGACACTGTGAAGTGTTTCTGTGTATTTATTTAAAATTCTCATGTTTACAAAGTGGAAAGTGTGACTGTAACCAAACCATTACCCATGGCGCTCCATATTAAATACCCAAGTGCAACTTAGATACTCTGCTTACATAACACTAACCCTGCTGCACGGACAACCATAACAGGGCCTATGGAATATAAAGTGTCGCAGAGGCTTGCGTTGAATGCACTCCTCCTCCTAACATTGTCTCTTTTTCTCTCACTTACTCAAACACACACATACACACACACACTTCTGTGCCTTGTTCTGGCATACTCTCTCCATTCTCTCTATCTTCTGCCTACATCTCATCCACACCTCCTTCTCTCTTTCTTCACGCTTCCTTAGGGGCTGGCTTCACAAGGCTGGCTTTTTCCACTAACTAGACCACTAATCCCAGTGCTCCACCTCCACAGCGCTCTTTCCTCTGCTCTTGTCTCGTCCTCTGGCGCCTGTACAAAATCACCCTCTCCATGCATGGGGGCTTACTGGCTGACTGACACCACAAAGCCAGACACGCTCACTTTGTGCGATCCTTTGGGATGTGGGCGCAAGTTCTGCGGGAAGGGTGGGGGGTGGGTGGGTAGATAGAGCCATTTTTGTGGTCCGCTAATGATCATAACTCTGAAGCTAACTTCTGACATTACGCGGCGAGTGCAGGTCCGCACAGCCTTTCATCGTTTCTCTCTGAACTCCTGGTGTCTTTGGTGGCCGCCGACTTTGTCAGCCTCCTGTCAAGGTGAAGGTAACCGCTTTCCCTGACAGCACTTTGTGATTCATTCACTCAGTTGATCCCATCAATTTGTGCTGTTTTTACACACAGACACCCAGAATAGCACGAACACCACACCGCTTCCCTCATGTGCTGCCACCGTTGGCTGTGGCATTCTGTGGACTCACAAGAGTCTGTCAGCTCTCAGTGGTAATTTGCCCTAACACATCATTTTGAAAAACAGCATCGTCTCAGTGGTGCGAATAAATGTGGAGGGGAACAGACTGATGCACAATAGAACATTCTACAAAGAAAATATGCAGCCTTCCCGGAAAAACAGAAAAAGTCTTTTTGTGTCGTCATTATGCTCCTCAGATTCGTGTTGTTTACTTATTGCCAGACCAAACAAATTGTCTGCATTCATTCAGATCTAGCAGTGTTGATTTATGGTGCGGTATGACTATCCTGCTCCTGCCTTCTGTTCTATTTCACAAAATAATATCTCCATCTTGGCTTAATCTGAGTTTCATTGGAGTTGCCAATAAAACTGAAGTATTTTTGACATTCTGAAAGTCTACACCTAATGTAATATGTGTTCCACACATACAGTACAAATAAATGCGTGCCTCGACCTTCTCCCAGCTCCTGTTCTTACTTCTTCTCCAGCAACAACACTTCATCATGTTGTACTTTGCCCATGATCTTTATCTCTCTCATCCACAAAAACAATCTGTTCCACTTCAACCAGTCTGGTGGTGGTTGGGGAGTGGGGGGTTGCGTGTGTGTGTGTGTGTGTGTGTGTGTGTGCGGAGAGGGTGGTTGTTGGCTACTTTCAGACAGCTCTTGTTCCGGGTGATGAATATGCTCTCCAATCTGTGAGAGACACCTAAAGTGTCATCAGTCATCATATTTTTCAGCGCACCTGCGTGTAGTGCCGGAAAGATTGGTTCCCACTGGCTCTCATGTGTCTTGGACTGGCCTGACTTGCTCTTGCAGCTCCTCCTGCTTGGGGACAATATAGGCAATGTAAGAACCACCCAGGGGAACCACAGGAATTCCAGGTGCCAATGAAAGGTCAGGTGTCAGTGAGGCTCTGAGGTTTTCCAAATCACAACAAAACAAACACCCCCCCCCATGGTGTTTGGCTGGCACTACTGTTGATCTTTCTGTAGCTTGTAAGGACTTGCCGGCTCTTTCTAGTCTGCCAATTGCACCTGCTTTTATTTGAACAGATTGCAGTGTGGGGCTGAAGGACTTCTTTGTTTGAAAGGATGACCATTGTGTTCCCATCTGTCTGTGCGACACAGAGAGGCTTGTCACTCTGAGATCTGTATCACTATGAATGTCTCCCACAGCAGAGATTTAAGTCTTAAACAAAAGCTGCTTTGCCAAGGCCATTCCACAGCCATATACATATGTCTAGATATGCCTGTTCTTGTCTACATATGCATGTATTGAGACAGTATACTGTAAAAGAATGGCACTGGATATTACACTCTTGTAATATCCTTTTACATATCGTCTTGTAAACAAAGAGGATATGTGAAAGAACACTTAATAAAAACAACAGCTACACTTACGTACGGCCACCCAATTATGATTTTGGAAACAACATCTTTTTTCTAAACTTACAAAAGATAACATGTTTTCGATATTCTGCTTGATATAATACCTAAGAGTGTCAAGTGAACTATGGTGATATTTTTAAAATGTCCTTTAGGGATATCAAACAGAGAGAATGGATTTTCTAAGAGAAATAAAAACATATTCCATAAGTCTTTCTTCCTCACCAGCATGACAAATCTTCTGGATTTTTTTTTGAAAGCGCAATTACAGTTTCTCTGCCTACAGAAGACTGCCATCCAGAAATAACGGCACAGAGAGCCCGACTCCTTCGATGAAAATAAAATTAAAAAAGAGAGAGACAGACGCACAAAATAATACACGGAATATGGGTAAACAACACATACCTCTGAGGCAAGCCTAGAGCCTTTCTATTTGTCCTTTCTCCTACAGTACCTTGCTGTAGTCTTGCTGAATTAGCTCATGTTGTGAGTTAGACGGAGGCAGTCATGCATGTTGCCTATTAAGTGTCTGACAATGGCTGAAGAATCTTATTGTGGGTCACTGAGTGGTAGCCTTTTCCTTCTCCACCTTAACACTGTGTATGCACACACAGGCATTCCTATTTTGATTATTGAGGCCTTGGGCCATGAGAGCACATGAATATTGATGGGACAGATACATAAAGGTTTCTTCATCTCACTCACACTCTCACTCTCACTTTCTCTCTTTCTGTCTTTCTCTCACAGTATAAAAGGAGGAAGAAAGTGCTGCACAGTTGAATGAACTGAATAGCCATGGGGTGAGGAACCTAATTGGTGGATGGAGTGGCAAAGGCACTCTAGCGAGAAAAAGTTCTGGAAGGTTGATTTTTAGTCAGGACTCTCTGTGGCCTTAAATGTATATTCAACCTCTTATCCTGAGGTCAGGCCCGCCGTCTTCATTTGTATATGGATTCAAACCCTCAAGCAAAAGAAGATGTTTGTGATGCGGTTCCATATGACTGGATGTTTTTTTTTAACGTGGTACATATTGTTTAATATCCAGTGCAGAAAGAGTAAAGCTTCTATCTTGTCACGTTTAAGAATTGCTCAACTGTGCACAGAACACGTGACCCAAGTTCACCAAGCATCGTGCTCATCCAAACTTCGAGAGAGCACCAAATTGAGAAACCTTTCAAGCATGTCACATCTACCCATAGACGTAATCTATTTTGCTTTTTTGTGACAATTCATTGTCATCCAATCATGACAAGAAATAGTTTGATCCATTTAGACACAATATTTTGCTCTAAGATTCCTTCCCTATTTCTAACTCTTTCCGACAGAGAACAAACAAACTTGTGATGGAACAGTGTTCTGGATGTGTTGTCACGGGTCTGGGAGCATCTGACAATTCCCTCAGTTTCTCATTCTGTCTCACCTACTGACGAGGTATACAAATACGTGCAAGAGAGGGGAAGCTTCGGTCATGTGTAAAAAGGATTAAGTCACGTCATATCACATTAGATCACGCAGGGTGAGGGTCTGTCACTTACAGTCCAATCTTTCCCCGGCCAGATGCTGGACAACACAGTACGTTGTGATACCTTTTCTAATCATTAAATGAGACCCGTGTAACTGAAGTCGACACTGATTTCTGAAATTCTCCACAATCTATTTGAGAAGTGTTTTTAATTTGCTTGGGTGATGACACATTCCATTTTAATACCAATCTCAGGTCGTATTAGTTGTTTTGATGTCAAAGAATAGTGACATTCATGAGCAAAAGAGGTTTCCATTCAAAACACTGCTGTGAAAACAAGGACAAAATATCAACAACAAAGGATGAAACATTAAGCATTCACCAACAGCATGATCCACAATGTGTGAACACTGTCTCTGTAGTTTATGTACTGAAAAATGAGCGCCCTTACTTGCATAATAGCTCATAAAGGACATGAGTTGCTCAAGTTAAAACAAATCGTTAAAAAATGGCATAAAAAGCCATTTGTATCATTCTATATCAATTCTGTGTAGAATTTGATGACTAAATAATTTTAAAACAGTCATGTTTCTAACCCTTAGATAACATCAGAATACTGAGAGAGAATTTAAATGTCTTAGCTACACCAACATCAATTGTTTGGGCCTAAACCTAGTGTTACTGTATTTCATCAGAGATAAGAGATCTGCACATCTTCATTTTAACCTTTCGGACCAGTTCGGACAAAAATGGATGTAGAATTAACCCATGTTCATTGTCCACCATGATGGACCAAGATGTTAAACAAATTAATGACAAATAACCCCCTACAGTGATACATAGTCTAGACCCTTTTAAACGTTTTCAACAAATGTCTTGTGTGCTGGTTACATCATTGTCAACACTAAAGCTGTAAGGTTATCACTAACAGCCCATTATCTGCTATCATGCCACAGCAAAGAGGCTCAAATGGTTCATCATTTGAACAAACCTTGCTTGCTGAGCCCATGAAGGAGCTTTGTGCCGTGATTGAGGGCACACAAGCTCACTGTATATTACAGACTCTTTTGTGAATCTGGACCACTGGAAAAACGCACTACAATAAAACTGTACAGGGCTAAATCTATCTTAAATATTCCTGCATGGAACTCTTCAAGCCAATGTGTGGCCATGTTGTCAGTAATTCTAAAAAGCTCTAAATGAAACCTCCTCCATTTGGTGGTTAATGTAAAACTGGCAATCCAGGATTATCTTGTGTTTAAATCAGACTTATGTATGTAACTGGGATATTAAACCTGAGAAGCCATGATTTAGAATAAAACTGTGGTTAATATTTAAACTAGGCTTACGTTTGGTGCAACAACATACTTAGTCAGTAAAATGTGATTTAGCTCAGTTTATAACATGAAAGCAAATTTGTGTATCCCAGCCTCTGTCTGCCATCTCCAGCTACAAGAGGGCCTGATAAACAATTTCCTGTCTGGAGATAAGGTATGGACAGGGCAAAGCCTTAACTGCATTCACAAGGAAGTGCTGATTATATCACTGTCGCCTGTGGGCAGGGTCAGCCATGTTCCCATAATGCTGTTCTATTTTTGCATACCTAATGGAAGGGCCCACACAAAAGAAGCTCTCTAATGGAGAGGGCTTTTCTGGCAGGTCAAGTGCATTTATTCAGACCTTGGCCAGCTCTTACTCAGTGGCCTTATCAAGCCTTCTCTCTAGGGAATGAATGGAATTAGCCTCAGCCTCTCATGTAAAGGGCCCATGTGAATCTTCAATCCTTTTTTTTCATAGCAACATGGTAAATCATTTGCAGTGTTTGCAAATTGCATTTTTCTCAGGCAAAATTGTTCAAATGGGAAAATTAAATCTGAGTAAAACACTACAGCCACCTCCACAGCCCATTTTTAAATGTGGTGCACAGACAACAAAACATTGAATAGAACACTGAAATAAAAGAAAATTGAATAAAACATATATATAATGACTGCATAGATTAGGGTACTAATTCATTCAGTCTGGTAATACTTTTTTCATAATTATTTGTATTTGTAATAATTACATGAAAATTTCGACATCTCCCTTATTGACTTATTAACCATCACGGATAATTAGTATCCTTGTTTTGTGTTCTGTAAATGTGCAAAATGAGCTAATTTGAAATCCTATTTGAAATGCACCTGCTCCTCTCCACCACATTACAGTGCACCATCACGAGGTTTACACTGAACCCTGCTATCAATCCAAAGTCACAATACAGCAAGGCAAGCATTTGTGCAAAGCCTGAGTTCCATCTTAACAATCCAACCTTTCAATTGTCATTAACCAGTGAACTTTGGAGACCTTCCAGGTAGATCCCAAAAATTAGGCCAAGCATATTATGGCTTGCCAGGAAAAATGTGGACAGGAAATGGTTGAGCACCGCTGTCCCGTGCCCAAGGCTGAAGTGCCATCAAGCAAGGTACCTAACTCCTCAATGCTCCCTGCACACTGCTGTGGCAGGCAACCCACTGTTCTGGGTTATTGTGTGCTTACCTGTGTGCTCACTGAGCGCATTTCACTGAGTGCACGTTAAAGATAAATACAAAGACCAGAGTTTCCCGGGATCAAGAGAGTATTTGACTACTTTATTTGACTAAATACTCTAATAGTATTTCATTCAGTCACCCATTTTGTTAGTGACATCCTTTTTGTTTTTCACACAACCTTTCAATAGGTAGGCTATGGCCTGGGCCGAGGTCGGGGATCTTAGGCTTTAAAAGATTTGTGCCCACTGTTCAAAACTATTATAACTTCAGTCTGTGTTATGTAGGAATTCATATCCAAATACACATGTGAGCACAGGTTACTTTATTTTTATCACTCAATTCTCAGCCAGCATTCGCCAGCCAAAAGAACAAATGCCAGTTTTCTAGCCCCTCGCCTTTGTGTTTTTGTTTTGCAGACTGATATTGGATTTCTGACCCTGTTCAAGCCCAGGGCTGTGCTTTACTTAAGCACAACATTTTAGTTGAGCTCTGGGGCTTAACATTCAGAATCCTTTGTCACATTTTGAAATATTCTTCTCTGCAGCAAAAGTGGAAGATCAGAGGACCCTTTCTTTGTTCGTGTAGCATTAAAGCTGAATCACTGTGCCCTCCCTCCCACATATTCAAAACCACTGGATTCATGCCTGCATCCTGATTAAGAATGAAGTTCAGGTAATGTTGTGTTCCTATATGCTCTGTGGAAGAGTTTAGGATTGCCAATTCTCTCTCTGATTTGTCCATACCAAAAAAAAAAACATCTTTACTCTGTGAGACTCCTGCGAGACCACGTTGGGTTGAGGTATCATGATGTGAATATGAAGTAATGAGCAAGTCTGGCCCCATTTTAGATTTTATAACAAGTCAAAGCTAAGCGACCTAAAGACACAAGTGGGAGTGAAACCTCACATGAATGGCCATTCAGAGTATAATTATTGTCATGATGAAGTAATAATATAAATTTTGTGCTCAAGTCCCTGAGTAATCGCAGGTAAATAAATCTGAATTGCCCTGATTAGTCTGGTCAAACTGCCGCCTGTTGCTTTACTTGTTTTACAAATTAAAATTCATCACATTGGTGTAAAGTGGAAAGCAAATTACATGCATTAAACTCATTTACCCCTCTAAATGCACACTCGATTAGTTTTTCAATATAATTCAAATCTATGGCTTACTGACTCACCCCCATCTGTATCACTCAGTGCGGCCTCATGGTCGTACTTTGTCACGCTTTGCTTGAGAGGTGATTCCCTCGGGCCTCCTTAGCCGCTTTCAAGACATGTAAGTGTGTGCACCACCCACAAGTCCCTGTGTTGCAGCAGCGGTACACCTGCTGCCCTGCTACTGTGCATTAGCATCATCGCTACAGCACTTGCCACAGCGTCCAGCACCTGAGTCTCAACTGCATTACATGTCTGCTTGACTAGCACTCAGATGTAGCTGAGTAAATGCTGTGTGATAGGCTCCGCAGGAAATAGATTCAGGAAACACAGGAAACTTTCATCTCAACATTGTACATGAATGCCTTCTAGGTTTTGACCTTATGATATCCATTCATGTTTCAGCAGGGTAAGAGTTCAGGTCCTTTCTCTATTTTGAGGTAGTATAAAAAAAGCTGCAGCTCATTTTGGCTAACTGAATGGCATTCTAGTTCTGGACAGGGGGGTTGCAGTATCGAGCTCCGCTACACCTCACCTCAGGATACTGAACCCCAAATTGCTCCTAGTGGCTGGTTGGCACTTTGCATGGCAGTCTCCACCACCTGTGTGTTAATGGGTGAATGTGAGGTATACATTGTAAAGCTCTTTGAGTGCTTGTACTGTAGGAGTAGGGAAGCACTATACAATTGCAGTCCATTTACCATATACCATTCCTAAGTAGAAAAAGAAAAAGAAAGAAAAGGTGCCACACAAATCAGAGAATGGAATGGAGGATGTAATCACAAAAAACATCCTTGTTCTTTTCGTCAAGCAAATATATGTCCATGCCCAGGATGACTATTCGACATGATCAGGTCTAGGCCATTTTGGGTCTGTGAGAAGATCACTGAAGTGGTTTGTAATGCCTGGTCAAATCCGCCTTCTCAAAGAGGTACACAGCAGTAAGAAAAAAAAACTTGACCTTAGTTATCCAGTGGCACAGGTGTAGAATGAGGGAAAAGTTTGGAACAGCTCCTAAACACTAAAACAGGTCCAGGTGGCTAGTGGCTATCACTTTCACACACAATCTGACTTTCTCTGCCATTTGGAATAACAATCAAGAGCATTGCCAGACCCTTTTTTCTATTATCACACAAACTCACTGGGCTGTAGCCCAGCCTTCACCGTTCTACACTGCTCTTGACACATGGGTTTTACACCTTTCTATGCAAGATACTCAGAGACAATAAAAGCAAATATGTCCATCTTGAAACCCCTTCTTCCAAACTGCAAAGCTATCTATTCACCGCAGGAGTTCTCTTCATTTATTCTGTGGTGTTTACATTCCAACACAAGTCAACATGGGTGATGTGCTGCAAGCTTTCGCCGATCAGGGAAACTTCAACGAACAAAGGTACCGGACTCATTACTCATTTTTATGGGAGACTTAAACAGAGTTAAACTGAACCAAAAAACTAGCAAAATTCAGGCAACAGATTAACTCTCCCACCAACTTTTCAACAATCTTCTTCAACTTCTTCATCTCTTCAACAATAACCATGGTTCATAGTAAAAAACTGTATCAATTCCGCCATACCATAGCATAGGCTTACAGAATAGAAGGCAAGACAGAAAATTCTGTCCCCTGAGATCAGAGTAGTTAAAAGGAGCTACTTTAAAAAGCTAAAAAAAAAAAAACGTTTCCATATAATGTCTCTACAGCCATGAGAATAGGCCTTTAAGACATCATCTACCATTGACTCTTTGCTGAGGCTAACAATGGTGATGCTGATGACCTGAATGCGACTTCAGTCTCCACCACTCTTCAGACCACTTCTCCCCCCCCCCCCCCCACCCCCACACCCACACACACTCAACCCACTCTCATCATATGGGAACAGGACATCTGCCGCCTCTTTCAGAGGCAAAATGTTCGGAAAACACCAGGCCCGGATGGCGTAACACCCTCCTGTCTCAGGGCCTGCGCTGTCCAGCTGGCACCAATCTTCACACTAATTTTCAACAGATCACTGAAGCTGTGCGAAGTCCCCTCATGCTTAAAAGCTCTACCATCATTCCAGTCCCGAAGAAACCCTCCGTCACTGTACTGAATGGCTACAGACCTGTGGCCTTAGTCACACTTGTTTCAATGCAATGCATGTCTACCTTTCAAAATCTATTCAAGTAATTAAACTAATCTGTTCAATCATTCAAGTAATTCAACTAATCAAACTAATAGGCCTGTGTACATTCAACTCAATATGCATCGTCCCTATTTACTTTTTTGTTGACCTATTTATTTGAGAACCTCTGCTTAGTGCAGTGAAATCTCCCCCTTAAAGGTGCTCTATGAGATGTTGCAGGATTTTAGCGCAATTTTATTTTCATCTCAAATCATAGGTATCTCCCCTTGATCGGCTAGCTTTCTGCCCCGTGAGTACACTATGACAACCTCCGGGCTCGAACAACAACACAGGCTCGAACCCATTCATTTCAATGAGACAAAAATGTGCCAAAAAACAGGACAAACAAGGGATTACAACAAGGAACTTAACCATTTTAGCAAGAAATCATGTTCATATCTGCACGGACATCTCCAAGTTGGAGTGGTTTCTCTGTCTCAAACACTCTAGGAAAGACTGGTGGAGTGAGCTTGCTTGAAACTGCTGCAATGTTGGCAACAAGATGAAATGATTCAGACAGAGACACGGCCTGATTTAATCCATTTCTAGTATGCATCCACTGAATGAAGACTGGACAAATAAAACACCTGATTCATCTACTGCAAATCTTCAAATTCTTGCATGACTTATTCAACAAAAAGAAAAATGAACATTCGCTGTTTTTTGTTCACATTTTTTTTGTTCGATTATGTTAGTCTTTATATATATATATATATATATATATATATATATATATATATATATATATTATATATATAATATAGTCTTTTATTACACTGTTAGACATTTTATTGTATTTTTACGGTAACTCACAGGCAACACTGTTGCCAGAGACTTACTGTAATGACAATTACCGTAGATTAACTGTAAGTGACTTTTACAGTATGGTGGCCATACTGTAACATATTTATACAGTATGACTACTGAGACTTCATTTACGGTAACTCACTGGCAACAGTGTTGCCTGTATGTTACCGTACCTACCCGTTTACAGTAGCCTAACTGTAAGTTTTTAAAACAGTATTATTCTTTTACCGCAATGTTAAATTATATTCTTACCGTAATCCACCCAATAACTACTACTTATTTTGAACAAAACCTTTATTATATAATCAGTACAACAACATTCTTAATATATTTAACACTGGAAATGCAACAATCCAATTACAATCCAAACAACGCAATAATGCAAACAATTTATCATTAAAAGCAACAATGCAAACAGTTGTGTGTAGTGAGTGAGTGAGTGAGTGAGTGAGTGTGTGTGTGTGTGTGTGTGTGTGTGTGTGTGTGAGCGAGCGAGCGAGCGTCTATGAAATTTGCTTGTGAGGCAGTGTCCACCAAGATAACTTCCATTAAGTGTGCGCTCCATGCTGAAATGAAAATAGAAATGGAGATGTAAAAAAAGTTCTTTACAGATCTTTACTGGGTATAATTTGTTTAGGAAAGTCTGTACATACTTGACAGTCCTTGGAGCTTGATTGGATCCTTGTCTGCCTTGTCTCGTCCTCTGATCACTCTACAAATAGAACAATAAAAACTCATATGTTTATTACAGTAACATTCAAACAAAATATAAAAATGCCAGAAACAAATCTAATGCATGCCGTACATTAGTGTAGTGTAGTGTGTGTGTATGTACCATGGCAGGCCTATACTATGTAAATAACCTAAACATGGATGGCAGGAGTTCAACTGTGACTATGGTGACACAGGCTTTTAAGAAAAATATGTTTATGTTTTTTTAATAACATAGAGATGTGTACTCTTGGTTCAGTACTGATGAAAACATCTTTATGAGGACAGATGATGCATTTTGCCTTATGTACTTAAACATTAAAAACTATATAACCTAAAGCCTATACTTCCTACATATACCCAAAATGCATTACATTTTTATTAAAGAAAATACACTCTATGATTAGTTTTATCAAAGCCTATGTATGTATAGTGGTACTCGAATTCAAAACGTACAAAATTGGAAACCATCATTGTGAACCGTTATAGCACAACGATGCAGACACCTGGGACACCAATTTGTTTTGATGCACGCAACGTTTCTGATTTCGTTGCTTCATTGTGGATATTGGTTTGCTAAGACTTTCAAGCTTCTATACAGTCTTTGGTTTCAAACTAGAAGGACCATGCCTCGGCAATTGGATTATTACAGGTGGCCGATTGATTATTACGGCTAATGACATCTGTGGTGAGTTGCTGAAACCTATTTCAGTCAGACACTTCACTTTGCTCCTTATAGGCTATGGTAACTTTCATACTAGCAGAATGAATAGGTTGCGTTAGTAAAGTGCGAAGTTGAACTCGCGGCTGGAACACTTGTTGAGAAAGTTACGGGTGGTAGAGAAGCTGAAAGTCAACAAGCCAGAATGCTCTGCTACATTGATTAATAGTATAGTGTGTTTTATTATAAATTATTAAATTATAATGCAGAAATGGTCAGCTGGCGGGCCGACTGTTTGCTTTGTTTTAACCATCTTATGTAGCCTATCCCATGTTTGGAAGGTGTGCTACAAGCGACTCATTCAGATTCAGCTCAGTTAACTGACAATTTGAACCACCTGAGCGACCCTTTGTTGGGGCAGGCATTGAAACCATTTGTTCGTGTCCTTGCTATTACTGCAACATCTTTTCATTTCAACAATTATTTTTCTGGACTAAACAACGTATTAAACGAATCCAATGATGTATTGCAATGGTTTATTTAGTAAGTTAAAATGGCGAGTAGCCTACGTTATGTGTGCCAGATAATAAATAGGCGTCAATGTCCGTTAGTAGATCATCCGTAGATTAGCGCTTAATTCTGTACATCAGTAGCCTACAACCATATACAGTCTATGTTTCTACATGGAGAAAATGTTTTATGTTAAACTATGTATGTGTTATATTAAGCGTTTACAAAGAACCGTTAGCCTATGGCTAGCTACCCAACATTCGCTGCTAAAGGTAGGCCTACGCAAAACTGTTTCCTACTACACTGCGTGGGAACTAAACTTTACAAGAAATAAGTGTTTTATGTCTGCATTATGTAGAAATTATGGGCAAAATGAAGACTGACACTTACCTCTAGGGTCCAGGGTTAAACGATTTCTGGAGGTTACAGGCGTTTTCTCAGGCAAAAACCGTTACAAAAGTGACATGTCATTACAGTAGCAGTTCTGTTTTTTTGTGTAAACAGTACATTACCATGTATTCAAAATTCTTTCCAGTAAAATTATTTCCAAAAGCTGCACGTGATTACAGTAGCAGTACTGTTTTTTGTTTTAAAAGTACATTACCATAAATTCAAAATTTTCTCCAGTAAGTTACCACATTGTCATAAAAATCCCACAATGCATTGCAATGTACAGTAGCAATACCACATATTGACCTTACAGTATTTTATTGGGCATTTTTGTGGTAAGTTACCACTAAATTACAGTTAAGTCTAACAGTGTACCTTATTGCCTCTTTGTACTTGAGGTGGTTTTATTTTAATTTATCTAGGTTTATTACATTTTATTTCAGATCTAAACTGAGAAGGACTTGAAATTAATGTTCTTTCATATTTTCTTCAATGCAGAACAGCAGTTTCAGACTCAAACAAAACCTCACTCTGAGAAGTACAAATACCCATGTGAAATAGACTCCTTGTTTAATTAACCTTAGCTTCATCCAGTGTAAAATGTGAGTTGCCAAAAAGTAATGTTTAGGACTCATTAAAAGGTCTATTAAAATGATTTATTCTGTCATTCTTCTGCCAGAGGTGACCACCAAGCAAAATATTTCCAAATTTTTCTTCCAAATGCAAGAAATAGATAATCTAAGCAAAGATTCAGTCGACCATTAATATCCAGGAGGAGGAGGAGTTAGATGGAATGAAAAAAAAAATTGTATGGCCTTAGGTGATGAGACATGGCTTGTGTGAAGGTTTCCTTTTCTCAGCTGCAATGAATGACATACTGTCTTCATTGAGAGACTGTGGCTATTTGCCCAGAATACGAGCTGATCCTGCTAGCCATGTTCAGCACATATTGAAGGTCAAGTCCTAGGCAAGGGTTTCTTGTTCCTACAGAAACTAAGAGTCTTGCCAACTGAAACAAGCACAAAGGAGCCCTATTGGGGTAATTGTGGTGGGAAGCTGGACAATAGAGGTGGTGTGGAGGTGGACCAGCACAATGATTTCTGAGCTAAGTAATGTGAAATGTGTGTGCACTCGTGTTTGTTGTCTGAGGA
>JAGFZM010000007.1:1180137-1193941 GCA_017657215.1 Limnothrissa miodon | reverse complement strand
GTTGACAGCAGTGTAGTTGAGGGTTACACTGAGATGACTGTTGTGCTAACATTTTATAACGTTGCTTCGAATGATGTTGTCAAACTCTACTGTGTGTATCAACAGAATCAGCAGCATAACTGCCCACACCTTCAGAATGGGGGAATGTCTCTAAATGCACTATTGATTACCTGCACGATGATGTATTAATTTATTTATTCATGAGTGTCATCTCTACCATCACAAAATTGTGTATTTAAAGTGACAAAGCAATTACTGTATAAAACTATGCAACCGTGTGTAGACCAAATAGTTTGATAATTACTGGGCATAGGAACAAGAAAATGTTCAACCTGCCTTACTTCAAGAACATACATCACTGCTGTCTGTTCGTTTTAATTCCAATAAAATAACGAGTCAGTCCTCATCGCACACATATGGCTTCCTTCTCCTCTGCTCTAATTTCTCGGCCCAGTTGGCAAGGCCTTCTGTTTCTGACTGTAAACAGCTTTCTTTCGATAACTGTCAGCAGTGGCTTCTCTTGTCCTCTTTCATTTGTTTTCCCTGCAGAGTAAACAGTGTTCAATGGTGTTCGTCCCTCAAGACGCCTAGCCAGACTATGTACAAAACAGGAATTCCACTGAGTGTTGTGGTCTGGGACAGACGCCCATCAAAACGTTTCTGTCAAGTTGTAAACATCCTGAATTCTCAGAGGAATACATACAGTAGTTTCTTTTTACAAGGTGCATCTTAAATTGCATTTCAGATTTTTCCATTCTCTGAAGCACATGCCTGTTTAAATCCCTCTTGGAATGTTTTAAATTGAGTGGGGAGGGAAAATACACAGATATGTGTTCTAAAATGTCTGCACAAACTTTTGTTGTTGAAAACATAAGATTTTACCAGGCTATAAACAAACCTTTATGCAAACAATTCAGTTTGTCCACCCAGTGCATTCTCGACAGGCTGGTAGGATGTTTGAGGCAGATTGGAAGCGGTAATGACCTCCAAGCAACCCACTTATTGGTCACTTCAATCACTATCCTGAAATTCCATTCAAATAATGAGCCTAGAAGTGATAATGCAAGTCACTCCATAAATCAAAAGAAATATTTTCCCCTGATAACAATAAGCGAACAAATTGTGATTTGTTTTGGAGGGAATAAGTGCTCCATTTCTTTGACACCACCTCTGACACTGCACTCCACGAAGGCTTATTGTTCATTACGAGCTCACAATACAAGATAAATTACCTTCATGGATGGTACAGTCAAGGACAAGTCTATAGAGAGCGGCTCTGATGCATTCTGGCAGGTTTAGTCAATTCAACTCTGTTTAGCTAGTCCTCTGTGTCTTCACACACAGAATGGCAAATATGTATTTGTGAGAGGGAGACTGTAAGTATCGCTTATGTTTTTAATTCATCTCAATTCATTGGGCTAATAATGGAACAGATTCCAGACCTTATTTCATAATGCTTGAAATAAAGAGTTCCTGTATCCTGTTGTATAATCATTTAGGCTTTACAGCTGTTGTTTACTTATATTCTGTTGTATAATTTGCATGTATTCTGGAAAACATTTAGATTCCTGTTATCTTATTTACTCGTTTACATGTAGAAAAGGCACACAGTTTATCGTATATACAGCATAACTGAGTCAGTCCCTTGAAATGAACACACCTACACACTCAGTGAGCTTTTCTTGTGGACCATGAAATAGTGTAGTATAAGGTCACATGCCAAAGGAAAATAACAAATAGCCTGAACCTGTTTTCAGAGACACTTCAACAGTATGCTGGCCTGTTAATCAGCGGCAGTGGTGTGTGAGATGCCATCATCTGTGAAAGCTGCTGAAGGCATTATCTGTGTCTGTGTATGTAGAAACATCGGGTCACTTTTTAAATAGCTTGCCGTAAGTTTAAGATTTTAAAATGATAACATCTCAGTAAAGTGGAACATGATTTAGTCTACATGGATAATAATTAAAATATGTACAGTGTTCCTACGACAGATGGTTCGTCATTTTTTTAGTGGATGTCTATACTGGATTTTCACAGAACACCATGTCATCCCATCTGCTCACAGAAGTCTATATCTTGAGGTCAGATTATTGATCTGAGGCCTCACATGACTGTAAACATTGTAAAATGGGAATACTGTATAGCTGTCATGTGACAAAGGTGCTTAATGTGTCAAGATATTGGTTGATATTGAAGATACAGATAGATTTCAAGTTTTCATTTATGAATGAAATCCATTTTTTGAAACCATTTTAGGCAAAAATTGAGTATGTCACAAAAATAGCAAAAATAGATAATGACCCTAGGTAGGTTTGGTTAAAATGCAATGTAGATAGAATGTTGAAATTTACAATTCACAAGACCAAAGAAGGGTTTCTGTGAGGTTTATACTGTATGTAATGTGTTTCTGGGGCTGATATGTGCTCTTCTGTTCCACCTGCTCCACCACTGGTCTCTGGTGCATCGGAGGCTGTGGCTGAGAGGTACAGCTGTAGGGTCATCAGTCAAGAGACACACGCTTTTAATACTCTGGCCCTTGTAATCTCAGGACATCTGCTGATAGCTCGCCAGTGGACACAGGCACGTGTCTTATGCCACCAACCTCAGTGGGGCACAAAAACAACTTATTCAAAACTTTACCAAAACTCAACTTATTTAGAGATGGCATATGTTGGGAAAAAAATCATCAGCTGCTGATTTCTTAATGTGAGTCTATTCTGTTTCTTTATAATTTATTTAGAGCCCTGACACTGCTAGAGGGCTCTAAATAACCCTTTAGGTTTATAAGTCAGTGTTTTGGGGGATCAAAATTGTTTTCTGTTATATGGCCAAAAGTTTCTAGCAACTTAAGTCTGATGTTGGTGTCAGCTATATACATGATTTGAAAATTATCGTAGCTGTTTTAAAGGAGTTATAGAATGCAAAAAACACCTTTACCTTGTTATTGTTGAATTTAGCTTAAACCCACTATGTGTAAGTTTTATTTTTTTTCGTATGAGAATTTCTCCCATCTATCGGCGAAGTGGTATACTGCACACGTTTGAATAAAATGTATTAGCCCTTCCCTTCCCACGGTCCTCATTTCCCATGGTCCTAATTTTGAAAATGGCGGCGCAAAATGGATATTCTCATTTGGTACCCAGCCACATCTATATATAAATGGAAATTACCAAGTTTACGGGAACACTACAATTTATTCATGGAGGTAATTACCATCATTTTACATTATATTTTTTAATGAAAAAATGTATTTTTAATATAAAACGAAGATAAATAGAAGATAAATCCTACACACAGTGCCTTTAAGGTGTCCAATGGACCATACCAAAACTCACCATCTCCCGCCTCCTTCTACATGTAAATTTCAAACTAGAAGTGGCCGGGCTAAAACAGGCCAATCTGAAAAGAGGTGCGAGGATACGTCACCTCGCTATGATACACCTCCTTCATTTGCATGGTCCAACTAAAGATTGTTTTGAACCATCTCTGGTCCAATCCCCTGTTGCTTCATGAATTTGCCAGGGGAGAGGGAAATACGAATTGTTTCGTTGTAACCCTTTTGTATGAGCCTTCTATACTTACTGACCCTGCTCCTCTTGCCTCCTGGGTACCCAACCAACCTCACTGAACATGCCACCCTGCTGAGGGACCTTCTTCCAACGTTTGATCCGACGGCACTCCTGAATGGTCCTCAACCCACTCCACGGTCCATCCACGGGAGTCACAAGGTACACCTGCCCAGGATGGCAGCTTAAGTTGCAGCGGAGTTTGTGTTCTTCCCAAACCCTCCACGGTTCTCCATGCCACTGCCTTCCTGCTGAGGGTCACCCCTGCCTTCCACTGCCTGATCCTGCATCTCTGGCTTCCTGGGCGGGCTGCTTTCAGCTCCACAGACGACCCTGACATGATTGATACGGCCTGCAGATGGCCCCTGGCTTGACTGCTCCTAATGACATTGGACTATATCCTGGGATTATAATGGGACTCCTATATTGCTTTATTTATACCACAATTTTCTTATACAGGTAATGTTTACCTAATGGAATAATAGTGGACTAATCACCATCTGAGAGACTGAAAACCTGACCTAGGCAGTTGGGTTAGCCCCTTGAGCCATTGGAACTGCCCAAGGTTTCTTCCTTTACCATAACAAGTAAAAACAAAAAATGCTATTGGGAGTTTTTTCTTGCCCCTGTTGCTCATTGGGCCTCTTTGTGTTAAGCGCTTTGAGACATGCCTTTTGTAAAAACGCGCAATATAAATAAAATTGAATTCAATTGAAAAAATGAGCCTGTATAAGACGCTCTAGCAGTGTTCCTGAATCACTTTTTAGATGTGCAAATTTGCATATGCTATTATTGAGCTTCAAAGAACAATTTCTGATGGTCAAGAAACATGTTCTATGATACCTTTAACACTTTTAAGGTGAAAGGTGGCATCACCTGGATGCATCAGATAGTATGGTTCTTACCTAATTGCAGTGTAAATCAGTGGGACAACATGGAAGGTACAGTATCACACAGAACCTGATAAGCCTTAGCCAGCATCAGTCTTTAAAGGCCTTGCCATAGCATTTAACATTTATAACATGTCCTTCTGTCATATTTTAACCATTAACAAAATCTAATTTTAATTCATTCTGCCATCAGCAATTCCCTGTCCCATGATCTAATCTGAACTCTGTAATCAGGACAGGTTAGGACAACTGTTAATTATCTGATGAGTATTGTGATAGGCGATGCCCTGCCATACATCATAGGAAAAATACCAATCAGTCTTTGTCAATCAAAGACTTGTCTGTAGCATGCTGTAGTGTTGCCCACCCCATTCTCCTACTCTGCACAATGGGCCTTTGAATGATAACAGAGTGGGCCTTTGTTGCTTTGGAGTGGTTTGATGTGTGGGGAAATGATCAACATCATTGCCAGTACTTTAAAGGGTGACACCAATAACAGCATGGGCACTGAGCTTTTATGCTTATGAGAATACAGCTCTCTCACTGACATGAAATTTCACCTTGTCTGACCGAGAAGGGGAGAGGAGAATTATCAAGTGAGATTTCCCTATTAGAACAACCTAACATCACCACTATCCTATAAACTATAAATGATCATTATTAGTGTTATCATTATTGTTAATCACTTTATCTACTACTAGTACTAATATCAATAATAATAACAACAACAACAATAATAATAATAATAATAATAATAATAGTTTATTAATTTGTGGCAAAAGTAGTGTCATATAATGCCCCTAACAATAGTGTTTGGTTCCTTAAATATGTGACAACTTCCACATGAATTATTTAGGGAATTCTTAAATTAATACAAAATAAATGGCCACCCAGCACAGCTGGTTGGCAAGATGTGAGATTTTCATTTTACTTTTATAAATTATGCAGCTATGTCAGCGCAAACCTGCATTTTGAATATTTCATATGAGCACCCGTAAATTCTGACTGAAAATAAGCCAATTAACTGAGCCAAGATCGTTATCTTCAGTGCCCTCACACACAGGCAGAGGACACAGCCCGGCCGCCATGGCACATGGCTTTATCAGCTGGCCTTTCCGCTCCTCAAAATTAAAACAAACGCATTTTGTATTCACCTCACAAACCTCATGACAGTGTGTTACTTCATGTTCGTATTAGACATTGCTGAATGCTGGAAATGCTGAATATCTTTACAATAATGGATTTAATTGTGTTTCCCAGACTGTTTTATCTGAGGGAGAGCAATATTTCTGTTAATTACCTTGGGCCAGAAATCAATCTTGAAAAGTTCCTCATACAACAAAGACTGGTACTAAATGTGCATTAAAGATAGTTGACAATTCCGATCACATTTACTTTTTTGGCAGATTAAGCTAATTTGCCCTCATTGTCCTCCAGCTTTTTGTGGCCTAGAGCTCTGCTGTCTCTGCACTTTGTCTCTGGGACAGAACCATAAAGGCCTGAACCAAGCCATAAAGAGTCCTGAGCACTCAACACACTTACTGCAGGAGCAGAGGATGGGTGTAGTATATTTTGCTGCTGCTTGCAAACAGCCACAACTACAAGTAGGCGAAATCCGTAACTGCTTGTTTGCATTTCTATGCAATGTTTGGTGCAATGGTAAGTCTCTGTGCGCTATCATTTCTTAGGGCTGTCGGGGTTCCTCTCTGTATTCCATCTGTGTTTACAGCCTAACATGAGACCCCAGAGAGGCCGGCACCAGCACAGCAGTACTGAAAGAGGAGGAGGAGGAGGAGGGCTGCTGATGGGGCTTATTTTGTTCCTGTGTCCTGATGAATTATAAATGGCGGTGGTGAGGTCCTGAGTGGCAACAGATGAGCTTCAGGCTGACCAGAGCAGCTCCGGTGGGAGAAATAATGATAAGGGCACTTGAGCTCCTGGTGTGGGTGTGCCCAACACTTGAGCGAGCTGATGAAAATGAAACTATTTACTCACTGCACGCATTGGCATCTGTAATGATGCTTACAGACAAAAGATCAGTCATTCTGTTTGTTTGTTTGCATTTAGTTGTTGTTGTTGGTTGGTTTAGTCTTGTTTGGCGATTTCAGAAGAATGGAATAAAAGATTCCCAACAAGTGGTGAGGGATTTAAGATCCATTCAATTCCTTGCCAAAAAATTGATATCTGATTTGTTTGCTTTTGTTCCAACATTGGTTTGAGTGAGAAAAGATGTAAATTAGATTCCACATGTAGGTGTTCAACGCAGAATTAAAAAAAAATACACAATAATTTAACTAAAACACAGGATTTATGAGATGGGTTCTGCCTAATAATAATACATACTATATGTCAGGTTAACACTGTTTGTAATCTTGTAACCTCATCAACAGGTGTGCCAGTGTCCTTATTCACATTGAGACTGGGCTCTCAACTATTATCACCCAAATTTCCATGATCACTGAATCAGAATATATTATGTGGTTGCCTGGCAACAGTGCTCAAAAAGTTGCCAGCTCATATCATCACCTTTAACACTGCCTCTTCTGTAGGCAGTGGTTCCCTTACTAATAGCAACAAGCAGAGGCACGACCCTGCGTGGCAGTCTGACACCAGGACAGGATGAGGTGATTCGCTCTCATGCTTCTCCTTCGAAAAAACACCTACATAATTGTACCGTGACCTGGGTCTGATGTAGGAGTTTTGAGTGTGGGTTGGTGGTGGAGAAAGGTGAGGATGGGGATGTCTTGGCAAATAGATCAGTTCAATAGACAGGGATGGGGAAAGAGACACAGTCAAGCATCCCTTCTGGGAATCAGAGGTGATTAAGTAGAGTTGATGCAAAATGCATGTATGTGTGTTGGTGTACCTTAAGGCGTACTCACACTAGGCAATCCGTACCGTACCCGAGTACACTTTACCTCTGAAGTCCGGTTTGTTTGACCAGTGTGAGTGCTTCGTACCGTACTCAGGTGACGTGGCTTCATAAATGCTAAATGACCGTCAGACAGTGGTCGAACCTTGAGACCTCCATGTACACTGTGTTCTTCATTTAGAAAAAAGGACAAGTAGCTGTATTTCCCTTCCTTTCCCTGAGAAATACTGCTTGAACCTTGGATGCCTTCTTTTTCAAATTGTATAAGCAAAACGGCCTTTTCAGTAGAAATCGTTACGGATACTAACGTATCCTCGACTCTCTGAGTGAGAAGCCGAAACGTACGAGTGGATGATGCCTATCATCTCCTGCTTTTCTGAAGTCATTTTAAACCAACCCTTTGAAAAAAGGGCAGTAAGCGCACTGACGCGCGCAGGCAACTACTTAGACAGCCCTGCGTGACGTCAGAAAGTCTATATATTGACTGCGCTTACGCTTCAGGTCCTCTTTGCCAAGCTCGCCAGCGTCGGCGATTGAGGCCCGAAGCGTACGTTTCGGCTTCTCACTCAGAGAACCGAGGATACGTTAGTATCCGTAACGTTCTCTTTCGTTTCAAAGCCGAAACGTTCGAGTGGATCACTACAACCAAGCCTCAAGAGCCCTACACCAAGGAGCCCGAGGTGGGAGGATCCATGGGACCGCCGCCGGGCCCAGAGAGAACACTCTCTGCTACACCCGGCCTGGTGACGTCCAATGCGTAAAAACGCGCGAAGGTGTTGCCTGAGGCCCACGAAGCGCTCAAGCAGATATCCTTCATGGGGACGCCTTTCCAGAAGGCCCAAGAAGCCGCCACTCCACAGTGCCCTGACATGAACAGGCGGAGGAATGCCAGACGTATGGCTTCCGTAAGCCAATGCAACATGCATTGGGTAGACATGGCCTGACCCTTGGCACGCTCGCCATGGCAGACGAACAACTGGTTCGTCTTCCTGATGCTCTGCGTACGCGTCAAATTGGCACGAAGCGCTCTGACTGGGCACAGAGTAACGGGCACAGAACTGCCCGTCTCAGGAAGGGCTGCGAGCTCAATGACCCTCGAACGATCACGGTCAGTGGACAGCACTTTCGGGCGAGAAAAGGGATTTGGTCGCAGCGTGACCCGCGCGTCACCTTGCGTGAACTCAAGACGGTCAGGACTGACCGACAAGGCAGTCAGATCGCTGACACGCTTCACCGAGACCAGAGCGAGCAGAAGCGCAGTCTTAAGGGAAAGCATCTTTAGACTGGCACTCGACAGAGGGTCAAAGGGCGTAAGGGCCAGTCCACGTAGGACAGTGGCCAGGTCCCAAGTAGGGACCGAAGGGGAGGAAGAGGGGCGGAGCCGCCTGACGCCCTTCATGAAGCGCGACGCAAGGGGGTGAGCACCTGGGGAAACGCCAGCATAGCCAACATGGCATGCTGAGATTGCTGCGAGGTACACCTTCAAAGTAGAGGGTGTACGACCCTGATCAAACAGGTGTTGCAGAAAAGCAAGCACCTCGCCAATAGGGCAGACTAGAGGATCACAGCCTCTGTCTCTGCACCATGTGCTGAAAACACGCCACTTCAGTGTATACAACGACCTAGTGGACGTAGCTCTAGCAGCCTGGACGGTCTCGATCACTGCGTCTGACAGGCCGCTCTCTAGGAGACGCGCCCGTTCAGGGGCCAAGCCGTCAGTCTCCACGCTTCCGGCTTGGGGTGCCACAGCGACCCGTGAGCCTGCGATAGGAGGTCTCTCCTCAGAGGGAGAGTCCACGGCTGGCCGTCTAACAGTGAGACCAGATCTGAGAACCAGCTCTGAGATGGCCAATTGGGGGCGATCAGAATCACCCTGTGAGCCGCCGCTCTGATCCTGGCCAACACCTGACGCATCAGAGGAAGGGGGGGAAAAGCGTAGAGCAGACCGCGCGGCCACGGGTGTGCCAGCGCGTCTGACCCTAGCGGCGCATCTCGTTCCAGCGTAAACCACGCTGGAAAATGAGCGTTCTCTCTCGAGGCGAAAAGATCGACTCGTGCCCGCCAGAAGCGGGACCAGAGGCTGTGCACCACGGCTGGGCAGAGGCGCCAGTCGGTTGCACGCGGAACGCCCCTGGAGAGGAGGTCCGCGCCTGTGTTGCGAACACCTGGCAAGTGCGCCGCCCTGATCAACAGGAAGTGGCGAGAGGCCCAGGTGAGCAGCTTGTACGCCAGGCGAAACAGGTCCGGAGAGCGCGTGCCGCCCTGGCGATTGAGATACGCCACAACAGTGGTGTTGTCTGTACGCACAAGAACGTGTTCCCCTCTGAGAAGAGGGAGAAACTCCTTCAGAGCGCAGAAGACAGCAAGGAGTTCTAACACATTGATGTGTAATCTCCTGGAGGCTGTGCCCCATGTCCCCCTGGCGGGGCGACCGCAGCAAACGGCGCCCCAGCCGGTTTTGGACGCATCGGTGGTCACCGTCATGCGTCTGGCTATAGCGCCCAAGGCGCTGCCTCCGGTGAAGGAGGACGGCCTGCGCCAATGCGCGAGGGCTAGCCACATGCGTCTGGACACTAAGATCCGACGGGCGGGGTTCGACCTGGAGGATACACCTAGCTCCGCTAAGGCGAGCTGCAGCGGGCGTAAGTGTAAGAGGCCGAGTGGGACAGCGCCACCTGCGGCGCATAGGAGGCCCGTCAGTCTGAGACACAGCCTGGCCGAAACGCAGGCACCTAGTCTGAAGTGGCGTAGACACGCCCTGACGTCCTGAAGCCTCTTCGGTGTGAGCGTCGCTCTCATTGAGCGTGAGTTCAGCCTCACGCCCAAGAACTCGACCTCCTGGGAGGGAGAGAGCATGCACTTGCTTAGGTTCACTAAGAAACCCAGACTGTGCAGGTGACGCAAGACCACGTGGGTCTGTGACGTTAGGAGATGTCTGGAACCTGCCAGCAGCATCCAGTCGTCCAAGTAATTGAGGAGTCTGATCCCCTGAACGCGTAGTGGAGCATTCGCCGCCTCCACGCATTTGGTGAAGCACCGAGGTGCTAGAGATAGACCGAAGGGGAGGGCTGCGTACTCGTACGCGCTGCCCTCGAAGGCGAAGCGTAGAAAACGCCTGTGCCTTGGGACTATGCCTATGTGAAAATAGGCGTCCTGAAGGTCTATGGTGACCATGTAGTCCCCCTGGCGGACTGACTCCGCCACCATTCGCCCCGTGAGCATGCGAAAGGTGAGAGGTTTGAGCGAAGCATTGAGCGCTCTGAGGTCTAGGATAGGGCGAAAAGCGCCCGACTTCTTGGGCACCAGGAAGCACGTACTGTAGCGACCTGCGCGTGCCAGTGTCGGATCTACGCGCTGAATAGCGCCCTTTCTCAGGAGATCGCAAAGCTCTTGTCTGAGAGCAGGGGCACTGGAGGGGGGCACCACCGACTCCATGACACCTCTGTAGGGCGGGGGTGGCCACCTGAACTGCAGTTGATAGCCCTTCAACACTGTTGATAGGACCCAACGCGACGTTGTGCACATCGCCCAATTCTGCCGGAGCAGAGCAGCGGCATGAGGAGGCAGCAAGGACAAACGAAGTGCTATGCTGCCTCCGAGTGGCACTAGGGGGGCCGAGGTCAAAGACTGAGGCTGTCCGCGAAGCTGAAGAGCGTCCGACTGACAGACCAGAGACCCGACGGAGTGCAAGGGCTGGGGGCCAGTTAGCCGTGTGTGAGAGCGTTGGGCGCTCACGCGTGACTGAGAGGCCGTGCGCAGTACTCGCGACGCCCGGTGGGGCGCCCGACTCAGCGCGCACGTCAGCAAAATCCGATGTCGGTGAACTGTGCGCTTTGCCTGCGACACCCCGTAGGGCAGCCGACCTGGAGCGCGCGTCAGCGACGTAGGTGGTCGATGAGCCGCGCACTGCACCTGCGACGCCCCGTGGGGCAGCCGACTCGGACTGCGTGTCGGCGACGACCTCGAAGAGGGGGGAGAAGCTACCCGTCTGGCCAAGGGCAGACGTGTCAGACTGAGCAGACAGTTCTGCGCGTATCTGGGCGATGAATCGACCGACAGAAGCGGCGAGAGAGGACGGGGGGGACTTCTCGACCGTGAACGACTCCGAAGCGTCGCATGTCCACTGCTCGGAGGCGAAGGGGACAGCGAACGCGGAGGTCGCGACACTAGCAGAGGCCTCGGAGCCACCTGGGCGCCGTAGAGGCGTGTCATCACGCGAGGCGCATAGCGCGGAGCGTGTGTCAGCTGAACGCGCGTCGGAGACCGTGTGGGTACCCCAGTGCGCGGTAGCGCTGATTGTGAACGATTCAGAGCCGTCGCATGCCCACTGCCCGGAGGCGAGGGGGACAGAGGACGCGGAGATCGTGGCACAAGCAGAGGCTTCGGCGCCACGTGGGCGCCGTCTAGGCGTGTCAAAACGCGGGGCGCAGAGCGCGGGGCATGTGTCAGCTGAACGCGCGCCGGAGACCGCACCGGCGCCCCAGTGCGCGATAGCGCTGACAGAGCAGAAAGCGTCCTCCGGCCTGGGCCGGGGCTCATTTTGAAACATTGCCCCAGAGGGGCGGTAGCGTGTGTGCGGAGTGCTTGTGAACAAGGCAAACTCAGCGCCCCGTAAGGGGGTGAGATCAGAGAGGACCGCCGAAGCGGGGGGGAACGCTCCGAGCTGGGGACTGCAGAGCGAGGACCCGGGCCCTTGAGAGCACACAGAGGCGTAGCAGTCAATGGATGGCCATCGCATGACATGCTCTGCCGCGCACACGCGATCACATCCGGATCGTTGTGGCCTCTTACGCCGCTCCCGGCTAGCCGGACGGTTGGCGGGAGCTGGGCGCCCGCGTGAGCGCTGCCAAGTGGGTTGCGACCCAGCAGCCGGCTGTGGCGTGGCTTTGGGCGCGTCTGCCTTCTTCTTCTGTTGCGTCCGTTGAGGTGTACGAGCACGCGTCTGAGGAGCAGCGGGAGCGGTCGAGTGAGGCGGGGCACGCTTAGGAAGCACGGGTTGCAGGGCCTGAGCCGCCGACTTCGTCTTCTCCAAGCGGTCGCGCTGTAGTTCCAGCGCCTGGCCAAACAGAGCATCGGCGGAGATGGGAGCATTCAGGAGATGCTTCTTCTCCTTCTCTGGCATAGAAGAGAGGTTCAGCCAGAGATGCCTGTCAAGGACGACCAAAGAGCCAAGGGAGCGCCCGTCGGCTTTAATGGCCGCCCGGATGGCCAGTGAAGTGAGGGCGGTGATTCTGCGGAGCTGATGGACGGTTAGTTCCGAGTGCTGCGCAGCTAGATCTGCCACCAGTTCCTCCACCAAGGAGGAGAGGAGAAAGGCGGTATTCAGCGCCCTTATCGCCTGGCGCATACAGAGCGAAACGTTCTACAGAGGATGCAATCTGCTCTGCCCTCCACCCAGCCCTAACTCACCTGGACAAGAAAGACTCATATGTGAGAATGCTGTTCATAGACTTCAGTTCAGCATTCAACACCATAATACCACAACAACTCATCTGTAAACTGGACAAACTAGGCCTCAGCACCTCCATCTGCAACTGGCTACTGGACTTCCTCAGCCAGAGGCCTCAAGCAGTGCGTGTGGGCAACAATGTCTCTAACAGCATCACCCTGAGCACAGGGGCTCCACAAGGCTGTGTGCTCAGTCCGCTGCTCTTCACCCTGCTGACACATGACTGCACACCAACCTACAGCTCCAACCACCTTGTGAAGTTTGCAGATGACACAACGCTGGTGGGGCTAATCACCAAGGGCGATGAGACCCACAACAGAAAAGAGGTTGAGCTCCTGACCACGTGGTGCAGAGACAACAACCTCCTGCTAAATGTTAGCAAGACCAAGGAGGTTATTGTCAATTTCCAGAGAGGTCACACCGGTCACCACCCGCTGACCATCGACGGCGCTGCAGTAGAGAGGGTGAGCAGCACCAAGTTCCTGGGGGTGCACATCAGTGAGGACCTCTCCTGGACTACCAACACCACATCACTGAACAAGAAAGCACAACAGCGCCTCTACTTCCTGCGCAAACTCAAGCGGGCAAGCGCCCCACCACACATCCTGACCACATTCTACAGAGGAACCATTGAAAGCATCCTCTCCAGCTGCATCACTGTGTGGGGCGGTAGCTGCACTGACTACAACAGAAAAGCTCTACAACGCATCGTGAGAACAGCTGAGAGGATAGTCGGCGGACCACTCCCCTCCGTGCAAGACATCTACACCACCCGCCTCACCCGCAAAGCCAACACAATCATCAGCGATGCAACCCACCCCGCACACTGTCTGTTCAGCCTACTGCCCTCTGGTAAGAGATACAGAAGTCTCCGCTCCCGCACCACCAGGCTCGCCAACAGCTTTATCCACCAGGCTGTGAGACTGCTGAACTCTCTCCCCTACCGGCTCCCAGCCAGCGGAACCACTAGACTGGCAGGAGTATAGGAAGACAGATTGAACTCTACCCCCCCCCCCCCCCCCCCCCC